>PVJI01004945.1:0-102451 GCA_004026765.1 Micronycteris hirsuta
TCCCTCACTGCCTGGCTTACTTCACTTAGCATAATGCTCTCCAGTTCCATCCATGCTGTTGCAAAAGGTATAAGCTCCTTCTTCCTCTCTGCTGCGTAGAATTCCATTGTGTAAATGTACCATAGTTTCTTGATCCATTCATTTGTAGATGGGCATCTAGGTTGTTTCCAGCACTTAGCTATTGTGAATTGTGCTGCTACAAGTGTTCTTTAATGCAGCAAAGAGGATCTGCAGCTTGGCATTTGCAAGGACGAAAAAGCTTGGATCGCGAACACAGACGCAGGATGAGCACACACGCAGTAAACAACGTGAAAGCTCTGGAGATACCACCTGTAATTTGGTTTTCAGTTCTCAGCTTTCTTGCCAGCCTTCAGCTCTCTGTGTGGCTGTGTTCAGCCCTTCCCTTTCTCAGGCTACATGGCACCTTTGTTCAGCACAGCGGCCCTCGCATTCCTCTGTGCCAGCAAGCCCTGGCTGGCGCCCAGCAAACACAGCTCAGCTCGGCAGCAGCGCTCTGACTCTAGTTTCCAGGTGCCTTTAACTGTCCTCTCAGGACAGAGGAGAAGCAGCAATCAAAAAAATAAATAAACAAATAATTTCTTCGGGGCCAAAGGACATTAAATCTGAGCAAGAACTAACTAGTCAAAAAAAAGGAAATAAGACCTTAAATATCCAGAATTGGGAATTATTTAAAATGGGAGGAAACTGCATGCATTTTGGAGGTACTCTAAATGCAGGAGTGATTTTTCTCTAAGTCTCAAAGATGTTTACTCAGTCACTAGAATCTAGTGGCATCCAGTGGTCAAATCTATGAAGAAATGTTTTATTGTTTACACAGCTGTGCTGGATGGTCTTGGGAGAGAAGCAAATGTATGCAAAGCATATATGCCCACATGGAGCTTGGACTACAATTAGTAACTGCACATAACATATCAGTTATACCAAGGCACACATTTAAATGCCAGTTAGTATTACACAGATTCTGTGTTTTAGGGTATTTTCCAGGGTAGGTTGGTGATGGCAAAAATGAGCCTTATTAGTGCTTTGATCAAAGGATAGATTGTGAGGACAATGAGAAAGACGGTTCCACGTGGGAGAATCTGCTGAGTGAAGAGAGGAGGGGCTAACTTCAGGAATTTAATATCTCAGTTTTTTCAAGTCCTTGTCTAATTGTAGCAGGAATCAACACAAAAATCTATTCTCTATTCTGCTGGTACATGGGACTTTGTTCCTTAACATGCCTAGAAGAATGATGTCCTAGTTTCAGTGGGTACCCCCACCTCAGCCAGTATATGCATCCGATGTAGGATACGCAGCCGATGTTGATATGCATCTTCAGTTGTAGGAATCAGGTACGCACTCCAGCATGGGTGACATGGGGCCTGGAACAACTCTGCTCGCTTTACGGGCTGCGTGGCCTCGAGCAATTAGCTTCACAGACTTGATCCGCAGGGCCATTAGCATGACATTTGCACGTGCCAAGGTAAAATGGTGGGGTTTCTCAAATAAGAGCAGACCATTTCCAAGCCATGTCACAGATGTCACATTGCAGATTTGCTTTGATTGCCTTGAGTGATAGGTTGGGGTACTGGATAGGCAAATGCATTGGTGTTTTAGATTTAAAACTCTTAGTTGGAGTTTAAAAAACAAAACAGGTCTTCCTCAGGCTTTTATCTTCTAATCTATAAATTTTAAATTTTACTACTGTTAAGAATCGGAAAGATTTATGCCAAGTGAAATAAGCCAGGTGGTGAAAGACAAATACCATATGATCTCACTTATAAGTGTAACCTAATCAACAAACAAACAAGCAAGCAAAATATAGCCAGAGACATTGAAATAAAGAACAAACTGACAGTAATGAGAGGGGTAGAGGGAGAGGGATAATGGGGGAAAATAGGTGAAGGGTTATCAAGGAACATGTATAAAGGACACATGGACAAAGACAAAGGGGTGGGGTCAAGGGTGGAGGGAAATGGACACAACTGTACTTGAACAACAATAAAAAATTAAAAAATAATTTAAATGACAAAATGTTAAAAAAAAGAATCATTTATCTGCAATTTCAAAACTTACATATTTCTAAAAACCATGAGTTTTTACTTTTTATAAGTTGGAATCTAAACATTTTTAAAGACAAAACTAAACTTGACCTGACATGAGACTATTTATAGTCTTTTTTCCTTTAATCTTACTTTCTGTAATTATTCATATATTCCACTCCCAATATAATACGCATTTGATCATGTGATGCTACTTTATGCTGAGGTAATACCTTATATATGGTCTCTGCTCATCCCCGTTTTTCTAAAATTCTGACAATTCTGAATGCCAAAACAAAATATGTGGCCTACAAAACTTTTAGATCATGAATTGTGAAACACTGAAACTGTCTTATACTTCTTGAAGCAATATACATTTTAGCACAGATAAAACTAGTAAACTATAAAACACAAACACAAACCTGAAAATAGTCAGATTCTGACCCAGCAAAGGTTAAGGCACCTGGAAAATCGTGGAGAAAATTTTAGCAACGTTTCTGCTTACTGTCTTACGACTCCATCTTTCATTAAAACTGTGTAGCTTCTGTGAAAATAAGCTGTCATCCTCATGGCAAGTAATTTTTACCTATAGGTAACAGGATAGATGCCGATGTGATATAATAATGGAAACTTACTTGGATGTATATTACATATGGTCATCCCCCAGGGAATTTAAGGAAATTAATCATTCTTAAACTTTGTCACAAAATGCTGTCTAAGAAGTTTTGTCAAGTTGGTGGCAGAAGAGTGGGAACTGTCCTGCAGAATTAGCAATCAGTCGGAGTTCGCCCACTTCTCAGAGTGAACCACTGCTGCCTGTGTGGCCAGTTTCACAAACCTGGTAGAAGGGCTTGCTTTCACCCATTTTACTCATATTTTATTAAAGGGTTAGCTAATTCAGTTAAAGTAAAAAATTAACAAAATTCATAAAGATTAGAGAAGAAAGATATGATTTTATTGACCAAAAAGCCCTGAAGATTTTATAGATACATTAGCAGAATTAATGAGATTTTAGTATCATTCTTATACAGATGTTTAATTTTCAAAGTTAATAGCATCAATGAACAAAACATCTTTATAAAATCAACAAACAAAATAACATTTTAAAATTTACCATTTATAATAGCATCAAAAATGTGAGGAACTTTTACAATTTATTAATGGAAAGTATATATTCACTATTATTGAAAGTTGTTAAAAATACTCATTAAATAAAAAGGCCAATGCTTATGGACAAAAGACTCAAAAATAAATGTACATTAAGTTATTTTAAAATTAGCCTGTGGGTTCAACGCAATTCCAAACAGAAATTAAGTGTATTTCAGAGAAATTTTTGTAATGGTACACAAGAGATTCTTACTTTGGCTGACATATGAAAGCACTGTAGAAGGGGTGGCTTAAATAGCAGACATTTATGTCTTCCAGTTCAGGAGGCTGGAAGTCTGAACTCAAGGTGTCACCTTGGTCAGGTTTGGGTAAAGGCTCTTCCTGGCTTGCAGATGGTGCCTTCTCACTGTGTCTTCACATAGTGGGGAGCGAGAGAGAGAGAGATCTCTGGAGTCTTGTGTTCTTCTTAGAAAAATACTAGTTCTAACAGATTAAGACTACACCCTTTTTGACTTCATTTAACCCAATTATCCCCTAAAAGCACTATCTCCAAGTATACTTTCTTTGGGCACTAGAGCTTCAACTTACGGATTTTGGGAGGACACAGTTTGGTCCATAGCATTATCTATGAAAGCCAGTGTGTGTGTGTGTGTGTGTGTGTGTGTGAGTGAGTGAGATACAATAGTTTACTTACAAGATTATGGTGAAAATTATGGGAAAAAATCTAACTAAAGTAAGATAATAAATATTACCTACTTTATCTCTTCTTTTATGCATCTAGAAATCATTATATTATTGTTTTACATAAAATGCAGTAGGGCATTACGTAAATTCACGTTAATCTTGTGAAAGAAAACTTACAGATTGCAAGGCAGAAAATGGCAATTATTTAAAAAGAGATATGTATTAACACATTTTTATTCCACTTAATATGAAAGATTGGCACCAAAAAAAGGTGGATTTTTAAAGAAAGGTGATCCTTTTTAAAGAAAATATTATTTAATCCTAATGTCACAAATCATATTGCAGAGTATTGGTAAACTCCAAAGCAATGCTAAATAAAAGTTTTGAATGATTCCTTTGTATTTTAAAAAATGAGAAGTAATAACTGTATTGAATTCTTGAATTTTAAATTATATACTTGAAATCTTGAAAATACAGATTAGTTATACAAAATACTGACATAAAACATGTACAAAATGTTAAGACTTAAACATTTTATACACACTAAACTTTATTTATATGTAAAAAAATTACATGATTTGAAGAGAGTGCTTCATATTTATATATCATATACATCCATTCTTAATAGTTTAAGAGTAACATTAGTATAATACTTGCCTAAGACAATGGAAATATCTAAATTTTAAAGCTATGAGCTCCATTAATTGGTTTCATGTTCTGTATTTAGCCAGAATAGCATCTCAAGTGCCTGAAATGATCAGGCTGTGGGCACTCATCAATGAAAACCCAAGATAAGTGCCAAAGTATTTGCATATTTTAGTCATTGCAAAAAGGTTATATAATTTAACACATGCCTTACGGGCAGAATACATAAAGGCAAGCCAATGGAAAAATGGATAATGACTTGAATATACAGTTTATAAAAAGAACATTAAAATGGCCTATAAATAAATGAAAAAATGTTCAATTTCATCAGTCATAAGAGAAATGTAAATTATAACCATGATAAGATATTTCTGCATACACACCAGAAAGGTTAAAGCCAAAAAAGGCACATGATTAATGAGAGTATGAAGCCAACAGAACCCCCCTACGCTGTTAAAGAGAGCATAAATTTGATTAACCAGTTTGGAATTTTGTTTAACAATATCTATATGTACCCAATATCCCAGCCAACCAAAGATGTACATGCATAAGAATGCTCAGTACATCACAGTATAAATTAGCTCCAAAGTGGGAACTACCAAAATACCATCAACAGTAGAACAGGTAAGTGATTTGTGGTATATCCACACTATGGAACTGAGAACAAAAAATTTACTTAACCACAAAATCTCATGTAAATCTAACAAAACAAAATATTGAAATAAGTTAAATATTTAAAAAAAGAATAACATATGGCTGCATTTATAAACGGATTACAGGAAGTACAACGGTCTCGGTGGGGTTGGTGACGAATGGGAACACTGGTGTGCTCTGTGCTCCACCTAGGGTACGGGCGTGCTGGGGTGTTCATTCTATAAAGATTTATCAAGCTGTCTACTCATAATATGCACAGTTTTCTGTATGTAATTTATACTCAAATTTATTTAGAGGGACTATGTGCCCTACTGAATTGCTTGTCAAATATCCTTGAAAAGTCAAGAAGTATTTTCCACTGAAAAATATCATAGTCAAATGATTGTCTTCTACCTGATTTCTCATGGAGAAAGGGTGTCTTATTCCCCTAAACACAGGGACAAAAGTGCCTTCCCCTTCTCATCTTATGACAATAATTTGGGTCCGATAAACTGAGATTTTGCAGTGATAAATAAAAAAGTAAAAAAATACAGTGAATATTTTTATCACTACATTTAACTTAATTTCCAAGAAGTCTATCTTGGAAGTTATTACATAGATTGATGATGCTATTAAAACTTTATTGCAAAATCACACACCAACAACAACCACATTTTACAATTTAACACATGATATTCTGAAACAGGTGTTTTTGAGGACATCAAGTCATTCCTCACCAGTATTTTTACAAGCTTACTCTTGGTCTCTTGTGCATGTTAATGACAAGGAAGAGAGGAAGAGGCTTCTAAACCATTGATTTCATCCAGTACAGAGGCCATGGTTCTTTTTGCATGCCCGTTTTTCCTCAACGTTCTGGCCATGGTTCTCCCAGTGAGTTTTCTAGCTTCATTTGGGAGTTCACCTCTGTGGTCATATGGGTTTTCTGTGCACCTTTTGATCAATTTAGTATGTTAACACAGCGTATAAATCATTGTCGTCTTCCTCAATTTGACTATTCCTCCAAGATAAGAATATCACTCATACTTTAGACTCCTTCACACTTCCTTAGTATGCCCAGTACAGTAATGTATTGAAAGCCTAAAATGTGAAAACAAAGCAACAATATGGTGACTAATTACACGTGTCTAGTTTGTGGTAATGAGTTGTGAAGGGCATTTATTTAACATGCCCCCTCTGAAGCAATAGAACATGATTGCAAATGACACGTGTGACGTCCGGTAGTTCCTCCCCCAAATGTTTGCAGATATTATCCTAGGAAGTGGGAACATGGAGGCAAAGTGACAGCTCCCATCACTTAATGAGATGTTTATTAAGAAACTAGGATGGATAATAAGCTGCAAATTAGCCATAATATAAGTAATCAGCAGAGATGTCACATTGGTAGAGGAAAAATGATAAACAACCAAATGCTCATCCCTGTCTCATCAAAAAGTACCTGCAGTTCATTACTGTCGATAATTTGCTGGAATCCCAAGTGTAGAGAGAGGAAGTGTTTTTTTTCTAAAATGCATTCATCAGTGCTGGTCTATGTTATCTCAATGTGCATTTCATAGATTTCTTCAATCACACCTTTGAGGTTCTTAATTTTACCCAAGTACCATGGGTTTGAGTTATAAAGTATCAGTAGACTCTGAGACTTACAGGATGTATCAGTAAAAGTTAAATGATATTCTAGAAAGACAATTCAATACTATAAATATTTTCAAGTACTCTCAGTGAGCCCATATACACATTGGGAAAGAAATCACTAATTGCAATTACAATAAAATTCTAGAGTATGTATACATGCCAAATAATGATCCAGAAGGAAGAGATATATAAAATGAGTGCTTAAAAGTGTTCAATTTAGGTGTTCTAGAATGATGGAATATGTCACAGGTATATCTCTTAATTTCATAAAAACTTGATGACTATTTTTGAAGCATACACATTTCACTTTCTGGGTTTGTGAGAAGCTATTAAAGTTGTCCCCAAACAACATCCAGTTAGAAAAATTATTATTTATACCAGGCAAATTTTCCATTTGTTTCCATCATGAGGTTACTCAAGACAAGTATTTCATTCTGTTCATCCCTCCAACCAAAGCACTTGACACAAAACCAGAAAGATCAAAATAAATTAATAAGTACATTTTTAAAAATTGTTGTCATAACATCTTGGATATGGAGACTGGAGAGTACTTCAGTAATCATCATATCCAAGTTTTCACTAAATGAAATTTATGTTCCTACAAAGATCTTTACATAAGTTGACACTCCCCAAGGGTTCCAACACAGAGATATTAAATAGGTAATAATTTATTGAAAGAATAAACAAAGGAAGGAAGGTAGGAAAAATGAGGTAGAAACAAATAAGTAAACATTAATTAAGTGAAGTAGTAATCACAGAATAATATTTTGTCTTAAAAGAAACTTCCAGAATCCAGGCAATAACTGAAATGATATATCTGGAACCAGTTTTATGCATTCAATTATTTGCATGTGTTTTATAAGCCTCCATTTTTACCCATTATTGAATCATCACATATGTAATCCTAAAAAAAACAATTTTTAAACATTCTTTTTAAATTCACTATACACTCACTGATTAGTATTTTCTACTTATACCCACCTGAGCAAAACTTTCTAAAGTTTTCCTGATAAAATTCTATTGTTTCTTCCAGTATTTCAAAGAACTATTAAAAATGAGGAGGGGATTATTTAATAAAACATATATGAGAAGTATTTATGTATTACATACAATCTCATTGATGTGGATACCGGACTGCAGTGTCCACGACATTATGATTGAGACACAAGACACGAAACATGAAACATGAGACAAATTCACACGGACAACCGAGTCCTGTGGAGGAAAAGGGAAGGCATGACCACTCTCTGAGGGAGAGAGAGCCAGCCTGCAATCCCTGCCTGAATGGGCTTTTGTTGTTTTTCTGGGCACATTACATTGAGAGTGGTTTTCATTTACTATGCACAGGTCCTCATTGACTGTGCACAGGATCACTGTAGGTGATTACCTTTTACAGATAACAAAGGAGAGGATGTTGCTAATTACATCAAGAAAGAAGGATATTTGCAAATGTGAAGGGGAAAGTGGTTGAACTGGTTACACTCCTCCTCGGATGGTTTTAGCATGGATTTTGCAGTAGCATCGGAAGTTGCAGTAAGCCCTTACTGCCTCAATTCAGGCTGAGGGATTTTAGCAAAAGCAAATTTCATGCAGGCCTGATTCCCCACTGGATCCTGTGTCGCTCTCCACTAGTCCCTCTGAGTGGGAGCTGGGCCCACGCCACGCACAGTGGTCTCCCATATCTCATGTAAACACTTATATGTAAATAACATCATATAATATGACATAATATATTTCAAGTAATTTTCATCTGAAATCATACTGAAATCATGTTCAGCTTGGCGTCTTTCACTTTGTAACACTTATTTAAGGTTCCTCCATATCTTTTCATGGCTTGATAGCTCATATATTTTTAGTGTTGCTGAATAATATCCCTTATCTGGGTGAACCACATTTTATTTATCATTCACCTAACCGAAGGACATTTTGGTTGCTACCAACTTTTGGCAATTATGAATAAAGTTGTTATAGACTCCTTTATGGAGTTTTTGGGTGAACATAACTTTCAAGTCCTTTGAGTAAAATACCAAGGAGCATAACTGCTGGACTGTATGTTAAGAGTGTGTTTAGCTTTGTAAGAAACTCACTAAACTGTCTTCTATAGTGACTGTACCATTTTGCATTCCCATCAGCAAATGAATGAGAGTTCCTGTTGCTCCACGTCCTGGCTAGCATTTGGTTATGTCAGTGTTCTGAATTTAGACCATGCTAAAAGATATGGCGTCTTGTTTTAATTTACATTTCCCTAATGACTTAGGATATGTTGCATCTTTTTATATGCTTACTTGTCATCTGTATAATTTCTTTGGAGAGGTGTATATCAAGATTTTTACTCATTTTTTAAATTGGGTTATTCATTTTCTTTTTTAACTTTATTGTTATTGTTTACACTATTACGGATGTCCCCATTTATTCCCCTTTGCCCACCCCCACCCTGCCCTCATATCCCCTTCCCTTAAGCCATCACCGCACTGTTGTCTGTATCTATGGTTTATGCATAAATATTTATTTTATATTATTGAGTGTTAAGAGTTCTTTGCATATATTGGAAAATAGCTTATTGTTCTTGCAAAGATTTCCTCCCAGTTTGTGGCTTTTTGTCTGATTCTCTTATCAATTTTTTTGTGAGGTGAACATTTAAATTTAAATGCAGTCTAGTTTATCAATTCTTACTTTTATGTATTGTGCTTTTTTGGTTTTATATCCAAAAAGTCATCATTATGCCCAAGGTCATCTAGGTTTCCTCCCATGTTACCTTCTAAAAATATTATGGTTTTTCATTTTCCATTTAGGTCTATAGTTCATTCTGAGTTAATTTTTGTGCAGGGGGTAAGATCTGTGTCTAGATTCTTTTTTTTTTTTTTTGTATGTGGATGTCCAGTTGTCCCAGCACTATTTATGAAAAGATTTTTTTGTCCACTGGATTGCCTTTGCTCCTTAGTCAACTATAGAGTTTTAATAATAATGCATCACTATCAGTTCAGCAATTGAAACCAATGTCCCACATTAATGTCAACAATAGGGGTACATGTGGGAAAGGGTGATGTGGGAATTGTCTCTGCTGACAGCCAATTTTTCTATAAAATTATAACTGACCTAAAAAATAAATTCTTAACTGGCTGCAACATTCATCTTTCCATCTTCTGGAGGATCATTTAAGGTACTGAGAGTAAGAATTGACCTGTATAGAGAGATGGAGATAATGGTAAAAAAGTGAGGAGCATGTTTAAATCACATGGCCCCATTTTATTACTGTTCGGGGTGCACTACATTGTACAGGAGATTATGAAGCTTGGGCTTTATCCACACATCTTTTAAATACAGAAAATATTTTTCCCAAGGAAATAAATAATAATCTTGAAAATAGAGTTATAGCATTTCCTTTATTCTGTGGCTTAAGAACAAGGTATGTTTGAACTGGTACAGCCTCTAATACATCTCACTAGAAAACCTTTGTAAGGACTGACTTTCTATCGTTTCAGTCTACAGCACTCCTCTCTTCTTCGTTGCTGTAATCCATGTAAAACACCAGCCTCAGCCACAGAAAATGAAATCGTAAATGACACCTAAGTCATTGTACTTAAAGGTGTTAAAGAGTTAATAAGCAAATTAATTTGTCATCTTCAACCAGAGGAGTAATTAAGCTCCAGAAGGAATCCGACTCATAATTGGAAATGAGTAATGAGCAAGTAGGATGCGAACAAAAATAAATAAGTGTAGTCATTAAGAGAGGAAGTGAGTCTAACAAGAGGACATAATGTCGAGTGTTTGTCACCTACGGCACAGCAACACTGTGCAACTGTGGAGAGGAAAGTGAAGACGAAGCCACGCAACATGGGTGGCAGTTAAGATTTTATCAGGGAGGAGCAATGCCACTTCAATGCTTACGTGACAGGGGCCTGGTCACCGATCACACCAGCTCTTGGCATCAGTAGGACACACTCACCAACAGAAATAAGGCATTTTGTTAAAAATCACCTGTAGCTAACTACACCAGCAAACCATATTAAAGTTTCTACTTTTTTGAGAATACTGACTAGAGCCTGCCAAAGTCTCCATCAAACTTACTGAGAAGGCCAAGATCATAAAATTAAATCTGGAGTTCCTGGAATTTTGACCAGATTTGACATATCTGAAGATGAAAATACATGATCTGAAAATGGCTGCTTCCTTTTTATCAATTCATATCTTTTTAGCAAGATGGATATAATCTATTTATAGCATTATACAATAATCTTGTAATTTTTAGGAAATGCAATAAAAAAGAAATAATTGGGGTTCAAAGACAAAAATAACTAAAGCACCAAAATGGTAAGTAGACAATACATTAATTGCCAAGTAGAGGGCAGTTCAGGTCACTGAGGATCATTTGGGTAAGTTTCTGGAACAAGGGGTGAACGCGAGAGATGCTTTGAGAGGTGGAGCAGTAAAGTTACAATATGCAAAGCTGACGTCACAGAAGCAGGTGCACATAACTAGTAAGGACCGGCAGATTCTGTGGGCAAGACTAGTTTGGACACAGGCGTGAGCACTTTTCAAGTGGACCAGGGAAAGGAAGTATAGCATTGGGATATTCCCTTGCACTGACAGAAAGAATAATTCCACCTTAAATCTAATGTTGCCTTATTACAGGTCTTTTCCCAATGGCAGCAAGACCATAACCTGCCTGTCTTAATTAATTGATTTCTGATTGTATTACAATCAGTTACCAAATTACTTCAGAGATGAACAAATGTCTGATAAATTATCCCATTTTCTCTGTTGATCAGAGATATGTGACTTTTTCATTCCAGTATTTCTGCTCATCTGGAACAAACTGTTGGCACCGGGGAGCTAGCAGCAGGCTATTTTTTCCTCCAATTATGCCTTCGGGACTCTCAGCACAGGGAATAATCCCCTTTATCGCGTGATAACTTTGACCTCCCATCACCCTGGCTCTCCTTTTCTGAATCCTTTGTGTGGCACTTGGCTGTGTTTTGAAAAGTCAGTGAGTTATTCAGTTTAGTTGTTTTTTTTTTTTTAAATTCATTTCTTATTGCTCTATGCTTTTTTTTAAATGTGGATTTTTAATTTCCATGATATTATTAAATCATCCTATAACCTATAGCCACTCCCCCCGTTATTAACATCTTAGATCAACACTGTGCATTTGTCATAACTGATGAAACAATGTTGAACATTATCCACTTGAGGCCATATTTTATTCTGATTTCCTCAGTGTTTACCTTTTGACCTATTTCAGTTCCAGGATCATCTCATCCAGGACAACACATTATATTTAGGGGCCATGTCTGCTTAGGCTCCTCTTGGCTGTCAGCATGAACATTTTCAGGAGGACTAAGGTATTTTGTATAATGCATCCTGTTGGGATTCTGCTGAAGCTTTTTCGCGGCTAGACTGTAGTCCTAGGATTTGGGGAGAAGGTAACAGAGGTGAACTCTCACTTTCATTATATCGTATCAACACGAACTATTACTGTTGGTGTTGACCTTGAGTACCTGGCTGATTATTTTGTCAGCTCTCTCTATTGTAAAATCACTCCCTCCACTCCCTTTCTCCTACAGATTTTAGGGGAAAGGTGGCCTGCTAAGCCCACATTCAGTGAGTGAGGAGTTATGCTCCATCTCCTTGCTGGAGGATTATCTTGATAAATTATTCAGTATTCTTCTGCATGGGAGATTTATTTAGTCTCTACCATTTATTTATTAGATTATTTATTAATATAAGTATTGGCACAAGTGTATTTCTTTTGTATTTTGGAATACAATCCAACACTACTTTGTTTATTTTTGTGCTTCAAATTATTGCAATTTTGGCCATTAGGAGCATTTTTTCAGTCAGCTCCTGTGGTCTTTTGACGTATCATCATCATTGTTTTTTTAATTTAGCTTTTCTAATTTTGTTTTTTTTAATTTCTTACCTTCTGGCACTACAGGACACTTCAGGCTCATCATCTATATTAAATAATAGTATTATTAACTAAGGCCCTGAATTTATTCAGATCGTCTTCATTTATACATATAATGTCCTCTTCTCTGATCCAGGATCCCTGCCAAGACACTGATTGCGTTTAGTCAAATAAAATACGAGGCTGATGTGTATTTCCTTTTGCTTTTAGTTGTAAAGACTCCACTGATTTCCAAAGTTACCGATAGCAGCAACTTTTGCCATCAGCCCCTTCCATGAGGTTGAGTCGTACACCTGTAGTATAATTATATTATGTTGCCATAGTCTGTATTCACTCCTGGAGTTATCCGACTCCTAAAATACTTTTCAATTTGCATATATTAAGATTGGCTTTTTGTGCGGTAATGAGATTGACAAATGCATAATGCCATGCTTCCGCCACTACAATATTGCACAGAGTCATTCTATCATTCAAAGCCCTGTGCTCCACCTTCACACCCCAACCCGGTTCCACCAATAACCAGCAGTCACCGAACATTCTATTGTGTCTGTATTTTGCCTTCTTCATAATGTCACATCGTTGATATCATACACTATATAGCTTCTTCAGACCATCTCTTTCACTCAGCAATATACATTTAAGGTTTCTCTCTATCATCCATGGGTTGATAGTTCATTTATTTTATCACCGAATAATATTCCAATGTGTGGGTATGTCACAGCTTGTTTATCCAATCATCTACTAAATGACATCTCAGTTATTTCCAGTTATGGTGTTCATAAAAGAAGGCACTTATAAAACATGAGTACCTTTTTGTGTGGACACATATTTTCAGGTCCATCAGGTAAATATCAAAGAGTGTTTTCTTTTTTATTGTGTGGTGAGATTCTTTTTAGTTTTGTAAGAAGCCTTCTTTCTGATTTCTTTGCTTTTAATTGGTCACTATATACAATTCTATTTTATCTCTAACTTACGGTTTATGAGCAGCATATAATGAATACCTGTCTGTTTTCTGATCACGCTAAAAGTTTACACTATGGTCATAAATTATCTCTAACAGAGACAACTACTTTATAATCTATTCCTTCCAAAGGTGCTTTTTAAAAAAGTATTTAGCAAGTTATTTGAAACATTAATTAAGAAAAAACTCTTCTGAAAAATTGCCCTTCTTCATGAAATGAAAGCAACACACACAGAAATGTCTTAGCTTTAACATATGTCCTAGTTCTATGTTGCCTTTGTCTTTGTTGAAGTAAAATAAACATAATTAATAAATTAACTGAGAATTACAAAATAATGGTCTCCAGCTCTTACTTAATGATATCCAGTTAGCCATTTGTGAGAAAAAATCATCATAAGGGAATCATCATAAATCATCATAAATATGAATATAAATTCAGTGGTGCCTAGTATGTTGTAAATGCTCAATTTATGATCATTATTGTCCCATTATTCCTATTAGTGAATTAGTTAAAGGCAGATTTATAATTCCCTATTAATTGCTTCTGTGGGAAATATTTTGAGATCTGTTTTACTTTAAACTGTGCATGTTCGTTGTTTTGATGCACTGAGAATAACAGCACCACTTTTGTCAAAAATATGTGACCTCGTTATAATTGTGATGGTGCCTGAAAAAAATATAGATTGAGTATATTTTTCAAAATAACTAAGCTGTTCTCTTGTAAAATAGCACACTCGCAACAGAAGATAGACTGAACAGCTGTTCTATATTAAAGGAAACTAGGGTGTCATGAACATGGAATTCAATATGAAGTCTTGGACTGACTCTTAAAACATGTTTTCCTATAAAAATTATTGGGGCAATTGGCAAAATATAATTAAGGCCTGCAAGTTAGATAGTAGCATTATATTAAAGTTAGTTTCCTGATTTAGCTCATTGCACAGTAATGTTCTTATTCTTTGGAAAAAGTATTTAGTGTTTAGGGGCAAAGGGACACATGCCTACAATTTACTTTAATGATTCACAAAAATAATATGAACATATAGGGAAAGAAATGATAAAGAGGATGTAGTGAGTAAAAATATTAACAATTGTGGGATCTAAGGAAAGTTATGTGGTGGTCCTTTCTATTAATTTAGAACTTTCTATAATTCTGAAGGGATTTGAGAAAAAATAATAATATAAAAATATATCATAACACTAGTGTGTTTTTTTCTTGAATTCAGAAATGAATAATCTTGGCCCAAAAGTACCAGGACATATAATTCTTCGTGTTCTGTAGGTATCTTTGTCCTCTGATGAGAACATGGGCCACTTCCAAGCTTCTGAACACTGCATGTATAAAAAAGAGAGGCATTGTATATAGCCTATTTTTAATAAAAATGTATTGTCAGAATTTTGCTAATAAATTTGTTGATAATGAGATTGTGCTTCTCATTAGTATAGATCAATGAGCTATATTGAAACAGGTTGACTTTGATGAGAAGACAACGTCTGGTTTTTTTTTCTAATAAATAATGATATCCTTAAACATTGCATTTGAATCTCTTTTCTGCTTGGCAAAGACGGACACTGGTGAGCAGCTCCCCAGGTCCTTCTTTGGCTTCTGATAATGCCCCTCCTTCTTTCTCTCAGCCAAAGCCTCTCAAGATCTCTGCTGTGTTTACATTGTATCATCTATTCCCTTGAGTTACTTTGCCTGGGTCAGGATAAGCTCACTATTATGGCATAATATTCTAAATTATTGCATAGACCCAACAGATGAAACTTACTAGACTTTTGAGCCAGTTGTAAATTATTAAACATACATGTTTCTTGACTTTGATGACCTCAAATGTTTGTTTTAGTAAGACAGGTTCAAACTTTATAAGGATAGAGTGAGCCAAGTACTGAAAGTAGCTCAAGCAGAAAATTCATGGTTTTCTAACTCTCTAAATTCCCTGCTACCCTGTGTTCCTTGGCTCTGATACGGTACACATTAGAAAGAAACAGGCTTAGGAAGGCAGTGTGGGTTTCCAACACTCTGAAAATGCAATAGAAACTGCTTTGAAAATTTGTTGAAGCCTCCAAACGATACTGCTATGTTGGCAAGCCCCAAACTTTTCTGTGTTATGGTGAAATTTTAAACTCACAAATAAGAGCAGGCTAGAAATTGCCTTTATTTAAAGGATTTGCATTGTGCCACGAGAAAACTGATGTACACGCCTTGTACTTTATAACATCTGTTTTCATCTATTAATTGAGAGGATTTAACTGTCTTTTCAAAGTGGCAAGCAAGTACCTTCCATACAACATGCATTTAGTTTGTAATGTCAGTTATTGTAAGGATACAGTGAAAATCTAGCTTGCTATAAATCTAGGAAATTACATTTAGTGTGAAAAGTAAGGAATACGAAAGATGGCTTAGTCCTGGTTTTGTCATGTACCTTACCTTGAGTAAGTTCCTTAACTTCTCAAATACATGTATATGTATATGTGCATGTATACACACATGCATGTATAATAAATGCATATATACATGTGTGTACATGTACATGCACATATGCATATATAATTTTATAAACACGCACATTTAAAAATTTTTAAATGAAAATATTTTAGAAATTGGAGCTAGTAACCAAATGCCAACCAACATTACCCAATCAAAGAAAGTATCAACCACTGAATTTTCTACTGCTTTATGTCTTTCTAAGAAATAAATAATATTAACAATTTTCAGATTTCTCAAGGTAGCAGAGCCAAGAGGAAGAGAGTTTAGATTAGTATTCTTCAGTGGGATGTAAAACTTCTGGATGAGGGATCACACCTCACATGGCCGTTCCCTCATCTGCTGCAAACCTCCCAATTGGTGCAAATAGCAGCAGCACTAATTAGCTGGCAACTGCCTTGCTGGCCAGTCCAGAAATCCCTTCTCCCAAACTTGGAGTTTTCAGATTCACTGTCTTGCTTTAGGAAAATTTCCTCTATGTAGGTGACAGTAGTGTGAGAGAAGATTCCCACCGATTAGTATCAGAAGGCAGCTAAAAGCAAAACGAGCCTCATGGCTACAGACCATCTTTGAAAACAAAACCAAAACCAAACAATTTCTTAGCTGTAAGGCGCCAGCTACGTTTAGGTAGCTTAACTGTCAGCTTTGAAATGGAGTTAAATGAATGTTACAGAAATGCTTTGTATAAATAATTCTATAAAAGTAACAAGTTATCTACAAAGTCATTCCTGTTTTTAAAAGCTTATTTTTCCTCTTTCTGTATTTTGAACTACTTTGCTATAGCCTGACTAAAAGGTTACTGGAACAGATAAAAGTGAAATAAATGAAAAGGATGAGCTTTGGTACTGACGATGAGAAGAGCTGTATCCTACTTCATGGGACAGCCATCGCTAGGCAGATGAAAATCCTATCATTGTAGAAATAGTGCCAAAATAAGATCTTTCAATTTTCAAAACCTAATAAAAATGTGGATTTTTATGTGAATTCCTAATGCTTAAATAGTAAAAACAAATTTTTAAACCTGTTTACAGTAGCAATAGCAATTAAAACCAAAAATAATAAAGGTAATGTTTGCAATAATAACATAACATTTCTAAAAAAGATATCAGATTTTTGATTACCAGAGGCAAAGAGTGGGGGCAGGAGGAATTGCAGGCAGGTGGTCAAAAGACACAAACTTCCAATTATAAGGTAAGTAAGTCTGAGGGATGTAATATACAACATGAAGACTATAGCTAATTCTGCTCTGTGACATGCAGGAAAGTTGTTAATAGATTTAATCTAAAGAGTTCTCATCTAAAGAATTGTTTTTTTTTCTTTATTTTCTTTTTATTGTGTCTGCATGAGAAGATAGATGTTATCGAAACCTTTAGTGGTAAGCAATTCACAGTATATGTAAACCAAGCAATAATGCTGCAGCCTTAAACATATACAATAATGCATGTCACTTATTTTCTAATAAGGCTGGGGAAAAAAGAGTATTTGTATTATAGATGTTTCTACAAAAGTACAAATATAATTTTGGAATTTATTTGAAAAATATGCCAGAGCATATACTGAAAAGTGCAAAACTTTTCTAAACAACGCTTAAATTATATATAATGCATGAATAAAAAATTATAATTTTCTTAAAGTTGTCATTTTTACAAACTGACATGTAGAGTTATTACATTCCTAATCCTGATACAGCTAAATCTAGTTTGTGTATATGCATGTCATGGTCTGTATTTGTGTGAAATTTGACAAATTGTTCCTTAAATTTATATAGAAAGCCAAAAAGTGAGGACTAGCAAGATTCTAAAAAAAAAAAAAAAAAAAATCAACAAAATGTCTTACTTTACAAACAATTATACATTAAGCCCTGGCTGTTATGGCTCAGTGGATAGAGCGCCGACCTGTGAACCAAACAATGGGTTGTTTGTTCAATTCCCAGCCAGTGCACATATTGCAGGCCAGGTCCCCAGTGGGGGGTACGCAAGCGGGGACCACACATTGATGTTTCTTTCCCTCTCTTTCTTCTTCCCTTCCCCTTTCTCTAAAAATAAATAAAATCTTTAAAAAGAAACAATTAGACATTAAGACAGTATGGTATTGGTAGCAGAGGGATAGACAAAATTATAGAATATGGAGCTCAGAAATACATCTGAAACTTTAACAAATGACATCAATAACATTATGGATTAGTGAGAAACACAAGCCACTTAAAACTAAAGATAGAAAAAGTAATTATCCATGCGGAAAAACTGGAAAGGAGGTACCTACCTCATACTTATATGTAGCACCATACATTAAATTCATACCAAGAAAAAATAATTTGAATCCAAAACGCAAAAAATTAAATTTTAAAGGCAAAATGTCATATATACACTATATATTCATGTTATATATTTTATGTATTATATAATCTTAATTAATTTTTGTGACTTCTGATATGAAATTATTTCTTTAAGTGCAAGTATATAAACGTTAAGGAAAAGACTGACCAACACAAATTAATTACAATTAAAAATTTTTACCAAAAATCTTTATCCATAAAATCACACATTAAGAAAGAGACAAGACAAAAAAATCAAAAGAAGGTAATTTGCCACATGTACAAAGGATTAGTATGTAAAATATAAATATAAACCAAATAGAAAATGGTCAAAAACATGGATAGTTCACAAATAGAAATGGGGATATGAGATATTATTTACAGTTGTTTCATTGGCAAAGTAACAAGTATGATAGTACTAAGTTATAGAGAATATGTGAATCAATTAGGTCTCTCATACATTGTTATTGATAGTAAACTTTCATGAAGGTATTCTGCAATAAACTGTCTTGTTTTTTGTAAATGTATGTCCAGGAAACCCCATTCCTTCACAAACATATAGAACATTCATAGTAGTATTGTTTATAATTGTAAAATGCTGAAAAACTTTATTGACAGAATGAATTAATAAAATATAATCACATTGTAGAATATTATAGAGCATTAAAAATAAATAATTTATAACTCTATGCCAAAATTTATATAAATCTTCATAGCAGGATGCTGAATGAAAAAAGAAAATTCTAATATATATATAGAATTTTCTAATATATATTTCTTATATTATATATAGTATATATATGTATATTATGTAAAATGGATGAGTTGCATCCATTTTAAAAGTTCAAATACTTGTAGAATTCAATAATAAATTTGTTGGTGAAGGGAAAGCTTCTTGGATAAGAAGGCAATATATGACCTAAGAGATGAGAAGAAGGCAGGCCTGTGCAGAGCAGGGAAAGAACATTGTAAACACACACACACACACACACACACACACACACACACACGCCAGGGGCAGGTCGAAGGCACTGGAAAAGGACCTATCAGTGGGCATAATGATGTCTGTCCTCCACCCATGGTATTGGGAAGAAACAATCTTTTCCTTTAATACACTTTTCTAGATTCTTTTGCATAGAGTTATTTCTTTTTTCTCCACTTGATAAATACAGGCTTAATGTCTTTTTCAAAGTTGTGACTCTAAAATATTTTTAAAAGAACCAGTTAAATGTTCATGTTATTACTTATTAGTATCTCTCTCCTAACATTTTGAGAAATATGATTTGATAGTCTAAAATTCCCTAGAAAATGATAATTCAGAGGAATATTTCAATATGTAGAATGAATATGTATACATTATATGTACATAACTTCTAGAAAAAATGTGGTTTATAATTTTGACTCATTCTTTTTTGTTTCCACAACATAGCTTTTCAACATTGATGCTAAAAAATAACTTCAGAAATAGAATATTGAAAAATAATTTATTCTAATTTTATTCTGTTGTTTAATAAAAATTTCCTAACTGATGATTGTTCTAGTCTTCATGGTTATAGTACCACCATAGTGTAAATATCAGGGTATTATAGTGTAGATACTTGACTGAGAGGGAGGAGCCTACGTTACAGAAGAAAGAGTCAAGAGCAATGGAGAATTTCCAAGTCTTGAAATCAAATCAAGGAACTCTCAACATTAGCCCAGCTGGATTTCAAAACTGCTGCAAAATATCAGTGACTCCTTTTACTTGCCATTTTCCTCTTTTGACTTGACATGTCTATAGCTGTTAGAGCTCTTGTCTTAGGCTTGTGCCATCGTTGTATGTTGGGTGGGATGGAAAGATAAATTGTCTCTAGTTTCACACATTCATGAAAGAACAGAAATCATGCCCCAGGAGCTGTAGTTAACAGACTACACCCAGAAACTTCCTCTACGCCAAGGCCTAAGTTAGAGGATAAGACTTCGGTTTTTGACTTTGTGCTACAATGGATGAACTCTTGAAAACGTTGGGAGGAAAATAAATATGCTTGCATCCTGGAAGGGTGTGAATCTTTGGAGGCAGAAGGTGGACTGTGGTAAACAGACTCAAGGTGGTGCCCAGGATTCCTTCCTTTTGGTGTTGACATCCCTGTACATCTTCTCCCCTTGAGTCTAGGAGCAACCTGTGACTTGCTTTCAACCAACAGAATGTGGCAAAGTTCATGAGGTGTCCCTACAGCTATCATTCATTATGTTACTCGATATGGCAAAGACAACAGGTTATCACTGTCATCATGACATGATTATTTTATACAGAATTCCATGTTGCTAGCAGATTCATTCTAGAGTCTTGCTCTCCATTCTGGCTCTGACAAAGCAGATAGCCATTGGTCCTTTCGTCCAAAGATCATTATACCAGATTGATTGAGTAAACCTGAACTCAAGATGAGTCCTGCTTGGCACCTTGGCTGCGGCCTTGCAGAGGACTCAGCTAAGTTGAATCAGGACTCCTGGCCCAGAAAAACTGGGATAGTAAATGCGTATTGTTCTAAGCAACTATATTTGCTGTAACCTGTAACAGGGCTGAACACTGGTATGATATCTGTGATGGTGCTGGAGTGAATGATACTGCCCACTGTTTCTTGCTTGTGCCCAGTGGTGGACATACGTTGCCGAAGGCTAACCATCGTTAAGAGGCACTGTTTTGTTTCTAATAAGTTTTCTATATTCCTTAGAGAGAAAGTGCTGTTCTGATTGATTTTTGCCTATGAGTTTGGGCTTAATGTAAAAGAATCTCCAGGAAGTCATTGAAGCAATCAGCACATGCAAAATGGCGGCACAAACACATTAGATTAACAGCTCATCTCTTCCAAGGATACTATCAGAGAAAACAGCTGTAAACATGGCATAAATTCGATTCAAGTTAAGCACAGCAATCTAGTTCAGGCTATTGATCTTGTCCTTAATAAATTAGTGGGTGAATGCCTGGCTGGGCAAAACAAAGGCTGCTGAAAATTCCTTACCTGTAAACACTCTTGGATGATTCCCAGCCCTGTTTTATAAAACAGAGCTTAGGACCTAATACCTCATTATCCAGGCAAGGGTTTGGTTTTAAGAGCAGCAGTGCTTTTAGCACCAGTTAAGGCATGGCTTAGAGAGTTCTGTATGATGTACACACTGGTGGAAGAAATGAAATGCATAGATTAAAACAGAGATGAGATCAAGTGAAAGGAATAAGTAAGTGCCACTTTTGCTAAATGAATGTATGTGTACTTGTAGAAGTGTTTTTGAATCAGGGACACTATTTTATATATAATATGTTTTATTATATATGCTTATATTTTTTCTGTTTTATTTATTATAAAAAATATATTTGGTAAACTATCATTAATGAAATTATCTGGTGAGTAACAAAATGCCTCCCGGTCTACTAGATTCTTCTAGAAAATTGGCAAATGCTGCTGTAAATAACAGAACACTATATAAACTTAGATGTACAGTAGTTACTCTCTAAATGTGGCCTTCAGCAATTTATTGACTACTGAAAAAAACATATGGCAGCATGAAGCCAGCAAGCCGCAGATAATACACTATCTTGAAAGGGGATCCTTTTATTCTACACGCAGCAGTAGGTGATAAATGGCCCTAATGTCAGTGCTCACTATTTTCTTCTCTTCCCCACCTCACAGCCTATATCTCGGATCAGAGACTAACAGCCCCCCAGGAGAAGATATCTTGACCCAACCCTCTCCCATGTGTGACAGCCACAGCTATCAAGCGTGTGTCGGTAACTTCCAATAGGGACCAGGGGACGGCTTCATGTTTGTCTATCAAAACTCTGGGCATTTTCAGCTATAAAACAGATGAAAAGAACATAATGTAATTTATTTCTGTAAATGGGAGAGGTTTTACGATTCTGGAGCCAGAGTTCAGCCAGAGGCCTTCACAGTATTAACTATTTCTCTGAATGCGTATCCTAAACACTGATATCACCATAAAGGTTTCCCACAGGGAATGGGAAACTTACATCGAAACTACCTTACAGCCAGGCTATTTCAATCTTGTGCTTTGAAAAAGGAAACATCAATTTCACAATGATGTTGCATCATATGATGTTTCTAGTGTTCAGTGATGTTCAGTGTGTATATTTGGTCCAAGCAGGTTTTAGTGCCATTTTGACACAGTTGCCTAAAAGTTTTTATCAATCTATGCATCAGCCTAAAGGCAAATGGGCACACCTCTTAATGAGCTGAAAAAGAACCTCATTTCAAGGCTACCGCCATAGTAATGCAAGTACTAAATTCCCCTTGTTAAGAAAATATAAAACCTTAATTGTAACCTATTGTTATTTATTTGGTTGTCATTAAGAAAAGAGTTTCTGGCCTCTTTAAGAACTTAATGGTGATAAGAGTTACAAACTTCCATTTATAAAACAAAGAAGTTGTGGATATGTGACATACAGGACAGAGAGTACAAACAACAGTATCATAAGGTCACTCTATCCAGGAAAGCTATATTTAGAATGGAAGGGCAGAAAAAATGCTTCCCAGGTAAGGTCAAGTTAGAGGAGTTCATCATCACCAAGCCCTTACTATATGAAATGTTAAAGGGACTTATCTAAGAAAAATAATAAGATCAAAATTATGAACAATAAAATGACAACAAACTCACAATTATCAACAACTGAACCTGAGGGAAAAAAAAACCCAAAACAAACTAAAGCAAAAAAACCCCCAAAACAACTAGAATAGGAACAGAATCACAGAAATGGAGATCACATGGAGAGTTATCAGTGGGGAGGGGGAGGAGGGAGGTTGGGGGGAAAGGTACAGGGAATAAGAAGCATAAATGGTAGGTACAAAATAGACAGGGGAAGGTTAAGAATAGTATGGAAAATGGAGAAGCCAAAGAACTGATACGTGGGACCCTTGGCCATGAACTAAGGCAGGGGTGGGGAGTGCAGAATGCTGGGCAGAGGAGGATAAAAGGAGAAAAAATGGGGCATCTATAATAGAATAATAAATAAAACATAGTTAAAAATAAATTTAAAAAAGAATTTTGACAGATGATTACTCAATTTATTATGATCACTTTGTAAGATATATAAACATTGAATAACTTTGTTGCATACTTATAACTCATACAATATTATATGTGAACTATACTTCAATAAAAAATTTTTAAAGGAGGGGAAAGTGATCTCTTCCATTATTTTTAATTTTTTTGTCCTTACACTTTATAATAAAAAATTCTTTCTAAAATCTTCCTACAGCTTAAAATGTGCACTTAAAAATTATAATTATTGCACAATAAAATTGATGTTATTTCTCTTGAAAATACGAATGACTATTTTAAAATGTGTATTAATCAATGTCATAGTAACTTTGTCATTGTCATCAATGCCATTTTATATTTAATAGTAAATAAATATAAAAATTTAAAAAAATTAAAGAACGTTATGGAGCTGAGAAATCATTTTGACAAAGGGACTGAAGAGCCACGATGAAGACAGATAGCAATTATGGACTTGAATCATTTAATAAAGAGAAGAGATGAAGGAAGTCCAGCACTCCTTAGGAAAAAAAGTGAAGAGTGGTATGATTGGTAATTGGTGGCAGCTACCATGCACTGCTGTCAATGTGGGTAAATGCTGCCCAGGTTCATTTTTGAGGAGTAATGAGCTTTTTATCCAGGTTCATTTTTTGAGGAGTAATGAGCTTTTTATCACCCAGAAGCTGGGGTAATGCCAGCAGAGCCTTCAGCCGTCAGGCCCTAGGAGTGTCTCCAAGGTGAAGAGAGTCAGAATGATGTCTTTTCTGTGGGTGCACATTCGGGGATAGATCAGCAGGGAGAGGAAGGCCTGGCCCCCTCCTCCAAGCAGGAGGCATGTGGAAGGGTTGTTCCCTCTCCAGAGCGCCCCACTGGCCTGGCTGAGAATTCCATTGACTGCAGACACAACACGCAAAAGGGCCAAAATGGGCCCAGGGATGTGTCAGGGAGTGCTCTGCAGCAATTTTGCCAGAGCCGCTGGATGTAGGCACACCTGCTTACGGAGGTGGAGGGGACTGAACCACAGCCCCTCTGACCCCTCAGAGCTCCTACAGCTCCCACACCTTCTCTCTAAATCTCTCATGTGCTGGGTGACAGAAAATGATTCCATGTAGAGGCAGCCTCTGTGCAGGCTCCATAGGTATTTTGAGGAAGCTGCTTGGCATCTTGTAAGCACTTCCAGAGCCTGGGGCGCACTACACCTGGGCTCTAGCCTGCTGCTGGGAGTCACTCCTGGCAGGTAGATCAGATATGTGTGATGACACCCTGCTGTTCCTGCTCCCTGTGTTCGGAGGGCTCAATATAGCTACGACTGAACTTTGGAGATCCTGCAGTTAGGCCAAAGCCCCAGATAAATGTCCTGACTGCCCTGTGGACATAGAAGGGATATAACAACGGTGTTCATTGGCTCCTCCAGCCCAGACAGTTCCTGCAGCTCCTCAGGGGCTCTCATGGCTTCCCAGCTTCTCTATTCAGTCTTTCTCTTGTTTGTTGTCAGAAGCTATTCATTTAGTGCTCTATTGTCTGGCAGGAGTAATTGCTCTTTATATATGTGTGTATCTGATTTTGCTCACAGGAAGGGGCAAAGTCAGCCCTCCCATAGCTGTGGCCATCTTGGACCTCCCCAGAGGTATCTGGAGTTTTATCAGTTGGCAAATACATCCCCAAGGAGAACATACAGATGTGAAAAGAGTGTAGGGGTTGGAGCAAGGTGAACACTCCTTGCCGACACTGCCTCAATCACAGACAGATCTATTACTGCCCTTCACTCCTATTGGTGTTAGTCACCGTCCATTCTCTCCCCAAATGACTTCCACCAGATGAAGCATCAGTGACCAAGGTCACATCTATTGTTGATTTTCTGATGTGTCCTTTTCATAGTTCTTGTTTTCTGATTTCACTCATGGACTAATAACCTCAAGCACAAACTCTGCGTGGTGCCCTTCAGATCAGCCCTTGGATAACCCCGAATTGCCATGTAGTATTTAAAATATGACAGGTTTCACTTATCAGAAATATTTCTTAACACCATAGCCCAAAGTGAGGAAAGGGGATAAACACTCACACCACAGTCCCCGCTTCAACTCTGACATGCCCTGAGGCATCTGCTAGGCTTCCTTTTCTCAACTGGAAAGGAACTAAAGAAATAGTTTGGGGATATAAGATCTCACTGTCAGAGGGAGGGCAAATGTCAGAGTTTGTTTTCTTTTTCCAAGCCTAGTCACATTGCATAAACTTGCTTAAATGTGTTCATATACTGACTAGGAGAAAAAAGAAAAAGAAATGTGTGTGTATGTATATGTATATATGTTATAGGTATAGTCACAAGTCACAAATGTTTGTTCTGTGAGTCTCTGTGAATTCACTCTGCTGCCTTATTCCTTCAGTGACTTTGATTAACATAGCTACAATTTGGAGCACTCTAATATCTGGTAAGTTTAAGAAACATCAAAGAATCATGAAATGGCTATATTTGGTTACAATCATTTTACTCAGTTCATAAGTAAGAATATTCATCAGCTATTTACTGTCTCTTAGATATGTATTATGTTAGTTATTTGAGACATAAAGGGAATATTTAGTTCTCTTTAATTTACATAATAATTATCAATGTTCTTATAGTACAAATGACAACATTATAAGGCAAAAAATAGTAAATACCAAGATAGCAGTATAGACAAAATACCAGGAAGCAGTCACATATTCAGCGTGACACTCTCAATTAACATGATCAAAAAAGTTAATTCACAATTCCATCACTGAGTCCTCATCCTTATGTAGAAGTAGGCTTATTCAGAAATGACTTAGGAGCAACCTAGATGTCTATAAATAGATGAGTGGATAAATAAGATGTGGTACACATACATATTGGAATATTACTTAGTCTTATGAAAGAATGAAGTCTTGCCATTTGCAATAACATGGATAGACCTAGAGGTATTATGCTAAGTGAAATAAATTAGACACGAAATGAGAAATACCATATGATTTCACTTATATGTGGAATATAAAAAAGAACAAAATAAATGATTAAAAAGAAAACAGAAACAAGCCTGTAGATATAGAGAACAAGCTGATGGTTGCCAGAGGAAAGTGTGAGGAATGGGTAGATAGACATAGATATAGATATAGACATAGATATAGATATAGGTATACATATATAAGAAAGA
This sequence comes from Micronycteris hirsuta, assembly GCA_004026765.1. NCBI lineage: Eukaryota > Metazoa > Chordata > Mammalia > Chiroptera > Phyllostomidae > Micronycteris > Micronycteris hirsuta. Next base: position 26,628 of record PVJI01004945.1, read on the forward strand.
TGTAGAGAGACAGAGCCCTGACCCCCCCAAAAAAATGAAAGAAAGAAAAAGAGAAAGGAAGAAAAACAAAAGAAAAGAAAACAGGGGAGAAAAAAAAGAAATGACTTGGACCATGTCCTGTGAATGAATTGAAGTGTGTAAATACTCTGCCTTCATGGGAAGGCAACTTCTAAGACTTCCTATTTCCTTTGGTGATAGGCAATCAAATCTGCTAGAGGAGAACAAATGTTTCCTTTTTATTTTCCTTTTTATTTCCAGTTAGGAGAATGGCCACCCAAAGTCCTGCCTTCTTTGTGGGCAATACAATTATGCCACATGCTTTCTGATCTGTGTTAAATGAAGCTGGCAAATTGGTGGATGCTGGGTCAAAAATGAACCCTCTCCATTCAGAATCTTCATTTGTGCAGTTGTCAGGGCTGTACCTCGGTGATAAGTTTGTGCATCCATGTGGAACGTCTTTCCCCTTGAATTGTGCGTCCATTGCAATCAAGATTCTGTCTGGGGTGCCTCATGCTACCTCATGCTACCTTTATACATATGCAGTGAAAAGGAAATGAGATGAGCATTAAATACTCCTCATCTTGTTCACAAAGCATGTGATGAGTCCTAATTGGACCAACAGCCACATGACTCATGGCTTGTGATGCTATTTAGCAGGGTCAGCCACCTAGAAATTGTGAATGAGGCTCTTCTGAGCAGGTGAACTCTAAAGATAAGTGATGGTCATCCCTTCCAGAGTTGACAGGGCTGAATACATGCAACCTTTTTCTCAGGTGTCTCTTATTTTTGAGGAGAGTCTCTAAGTTGCTGTGACACAACAGGAAAAAAAAAAGGACTACTTCAAGTAGGTACTATAACTGTGCTTTTTAGATGAAAAATCGTATGCCTATGAAATAGTCATTTAGTAGCAAGGACGCCTGTGACATGTTCTCATATTTATGCATCTCAATAAAAGGCAGATGCTGCCACACTTTTATATATCTTCCTCTCTTTTTGTAATCCCCCAATTTTCCCTGCATTCTATTAAACAAAATTTTAACTTCCCTGGCTGAAAGTCTTTTAAAGAAAGGTTTTATTGAGTCAAAATGCTAGCCAAAAATAAGGCTGGTCTTGAGGCATGGGGTCTAAACCGCCAGCAGTCTGGCTAGGTGGAAAAGACACGTCCATTGTCTCAGAGTTGGTAAGCATTTTTATATATCAGTTAGGCAAAAGAGGGAGAAAGATGTAAGCCATCTGAAAGAATGTACATTAGCTATAGGCAAAAACACGGGAGAAAGTGAACCAGGCCAGCTCTGAGACAGGTTCAGAGTTCGCAAAAAGAAATGTTCACTCCTGTGGATTGGCTGTGGGCAGCAGTCTGGAAAGGCCACGTGTAAACTAGAAGCTGAGGCTCCTGGAGTTTAATGGTGACCAGCTAACGGTCTTCGTAAATGGCCACCTCAGAATTACCCAAAGTTCCAAAAGGCATGGAAGGAATGTCAGCTGTCTAGTTACATGGCCCTCAGCCATTAACAGACTCACAGTTCTGTCTTTCAGTCTCCAGCTGTTGTGATTTAGTTTAGAACATCTCAGAATTTTCTCATTGTCAGTTCCTTTATGTTCTCTCCACTTCCAATTTCTGGAGATATATTTTCTCCAGCTTGTAGTCTCTGTTCTTTGAATGTAATTGATCAACTATTCTGGTTTTCCCGATTCTCCCCTTTATCTGCTACTATGGCCAAGATCAAAGAAGCTCAAAGGCTGTGTATGGAAATATAGAGGAGGATCAGATGTTTCTTTTCAAATATAGTTGTAATATTTAACAGCTGAATACACAATTATTGTGCATTGCCTCAAATAAAATACAAATATTTGTGTAAATATTACTATTTCTTATGTACAAGAGGAGGAGCTAAAATATAAATATTTTAAGACTTCTATCCAAGAATAACATAATTGTAAGTGGCAAACCCAAGATATAAACACACAGCTCTCGATTCTAATGTTTGTCTGAATGTGGATTCTGGCAACCAATTTACAGGATTCATTTATGTACATGTGCTGTTATATGATCACATGGAAAATGATCAAGTGCCAAAATAAATGATAATCAGACAGTTACAAAGGAAGGTATTCACAGAGGTGTTATATTTTCTAAACTTTGGGACAATTACAATGTTTAGATATAGCCAAATTTAGTTTGCATTCTTAAATAAGCGCTTTTGGAATATAGAAGATGGTTTAAATGATTTCATAAAAGATAAAAGAAATGCTTTACTACTGAATCAAAACATGATCTGTACATTTTGATACTCCAGGTTTTTAAGAAAGAAATCTATTTGAATCTTAGTTTTATTCTGCAGTTTTTTTTAAATTAAAATGTTTTAAAATAAGCATTTTGAATTAGGGCATTTTTAATTTTACAGAAAAAATGCAAAAATAATACAGAGAGTTCCCACATACTATAGGCTTGGTTTCCTCTATTAATAATATTACATTGGTGCGGTATATGTGTTACAATAAATGGAACAATACCAATATAGTATGATTAACTAAAGCTCATTCTTTATTCAGATCTTTTCCTGTTCTAAGGTCCCATTCAAGACACCACATTACATTTAGTTTTCATGTCTCCTTAGGCTCCTCTTGGCTGATACAGTTTTTCACACTTTCTTTGTTTTTGATGACCTTGAGTAAGGTTGCTTAACACCTAGGAACTCAATTGCCAGATAAGACTACTTCTGTCCTGCTCCAAGTGTAGGCAGGGAGCGTGCTGAAGGACAGACAAAATCCTCAGGCAAAGACTTGCTGGTACAGGGACTTGCAGGCTGGCATTATCGAAATGGCAGCTGGAGCCTATGGGACATGGTATGCAAACTATTGTCAGCTCTGGGAATGGGATGTACCTATTGAGAAGATGGCGTGAGCTCTAGCTATAGCTACAATACTGTATTTATTAAATGTTCTGGAGCCAAGATGGCCAAACTAACATTTGCTAAACATCTTTCAATGTTTCATCTGGTTGATTTTGTCAGTATGTCTTTCATGTCTCTACATGCTCCATCTTTTCTCTAAGTTTTATGCACATATAAAATATAGTTATAGAAACTATTTTGTGTCCTTATTAGTTAACTCTATCATTGTGTCATTTCTGGGTTGGTTTTGAGTGATCGATTATGTTTTTTTCATTATGGGTTCTAACCTTTTTGCTTGTCTGATAAATTTCAATGGCCTGCCAGACATTGTGAATTTTACCTTGTGGGGTGTTAGATATGTTGGTATTTTTATAGATATTCTACAGATTTCTTCTGAGATGCAGTTAACTGATTTAGAAACTGTTTAACCCTATCAGGTCCTGCACTTAAACTTTGCCAGGTTGAAACAGAGCAGTATTTAGTCTAAGGCTAATCTTATTTACTGCTTAAGTGAGACCCTTGTGTGGACCTTACTCCATCCTTTTTGAAATATTTTAAATTGTCCAGTCTTGCTGGTAGAATGTGATTCCAGATTGTTGTTTCTTGTAATCTTTTCAAGCAGTTCTGGCCCCAGGTAGCCGTTGCCTCCTGCACACCAATCCGTTCTCAGGTGGTGACTCCAAGAGGAGAGTCTGCAGCTCACCAATGCTCTCTGGGCACTCTCTCTTCTTTAGGGCTCTGCTCTGTGAACTGAACCTCTGGCTCTTGATCTCCATCCCTGCACATGGTCTGTAAACCCTTCACGCGTGGAGATTGGGCATGTGTGGGCTCACATCATTTCCTTCTCATGTTTCAGGGTCTACTGCCCCTTCACTGCCTGATGTCCCCAAACTTGAAGTCTGTTGCTTTATGCATTTTGACCATTGTTTTTTACTGATTTCAAGTAAAAGAATAAATCTAGCCCTTGCTGCCTCATTTTAGCTGTCGGACTACCACCTGGGCATTTTTTGATGGTAGAATGTTTGAAGATTTAATCCAATTTAAGATGATTATGTAGTATATGATAAAACACAGAAAACATGACCTGGAATAGGAAGCACTGTTTCATTTAAAATAAGAATAACATTTTAGATTTTGAGTAAAGGTTTGACAGGTTATTTCTTTCTGTTGAATACATAACCAAAATTAATCTAGCTATATCTCTAAAACAAATATTGTTCAGATTCTCTAGACTTTATATATGAATGCTCTAGTGTTTATTGAGTAATTCCTACTCACCCTATACAGTGCTAGACTTAAGCATATACTAGATATGCTAGACAATGCTAGATAATGCATATATGTATTTTTATGTAAACCTCATTAAAAAGATACAAATTTTGATATTATTCTAAAATAGAGGAGGAAAGTATATTTGGAGAAAGAAAGTGGCTTAATTAAGTGGCTACATAGTGAGCAAATAATCTGCAATTCAAACCTATCAGTCTGATACTAAAATATACTTTTCTTTCAATAAAATGTTATGCTTTAGACACACTTATATACTTTTTTTGACAAATTTGTTTTAAAATAAAAATACATTTGAGTAACGAACATGTTACCTTCCCCACTGATGTTTTCTATTAAATCTAAGAAATGAAGCTTGAGTTATTTTATTTTATTGTATTTCTCAAATAAAAGCATTAACAACCTTATGATATAATTAGAAATCATACCTGTAAGACTTCATTGATGGAACCACAAAGGGAACATTTAAATTAATAACCCATGGTTAGGATTTGAAAGAGAAACTATTTAAGATTCAAGCTTGATGATAAAGCAAGCCTGTTTCAGTACAATTTCTCAGAGAAAATTATGAGTCCAAACTCCTAAGGAGATTACACTGGTATAGATTGGAACATAAATGTTCAAGAGAACAGATGATGAATGTCCTTTAAAGTCCGTGAATCTTTAGATGCAAGCTGGAAAAATAGCGCTGCACTGAATTTTTACGATATTCTATGGTGACTGGATAAAAAGAAAGCCCAAAATCAATATTTTTGTGCAGTATTCAGTTATTATTGTAATTTCTAGTTAGAACTTGATAATTAAATAAATATAAGTGCTTTTTCTCTAAGCCATTTGTTCAAATTATTTTTAAAAACCCCTTGATATGGACAATACTTAGATGACAAGTATTATACACACCACTCTTTGTAGTATGTCATTAGTTTTTCTATTTGCAATATTAATAAGGATTAAGATAAATACTTATTTGGAAATATTTGGAGGAAAACAATGATTTCCTTCATTGAGATATGATTAATAATTATAATATATAATGTCTAAATCTGTCTAATGAGCCTGAAAGTACTAAGTTAAACAAACCTATTAACCTTGCAGCGTGAGTCCGCATCAGTGTTCAGTGCAACCAGACACTGTACCGTGACATAGTCAGTATTAATGGGATCTCGTGCCTGGGCTAAGACAAAGGTTTCCTTCCTCGTTTTCTATTTCTTTCAAAAGACAGTGGCTACTAAGCCACGTTCAAATTTTTCAGTTTAACAGAAACTTTTATTCTGAGACGAAAAATATAACAATTTATGGTGGGGCAGTTCATGGCTGGGGGCCATTTTGAATGTTGACCTGCGAGGCCACTTAGAAAAAGAATCAAAAGGAAAGTAAAGGTTTTTAGGACTCCTTCAAATCTTGTTCTATGATTGTTTTTCAGCCAAATTTCTTTCTTTAGACAAGGTTTGAATGGTTATGTTCTTTTTTCATCTCAAAGAAGTTTGTAAATAATTCTATTTGGCATAACAACGCCCGTCTAGTGGGATGGTCACTTCTCATCTTCATTTCTCTACTCGCATAGGGACAAATTGTCTGGAGGAGTTGGAGTAAAACCAGGCTGATATGCTGTTCCATTTAATTCAGCCAGTTTTTATATGATGTGAATTGTGCTTCAATCCCTAATCACTGTCAAGTCACTGGCTTTTAGTTCTGACGTGTATTTTAGTTTAAATACTGATGAAAGGGCTGTGTTTATCTGTGTTTATGATTTAAGTTGTTCATATCATTTGATAGAAAATAACAAATTTAATCAAAGTAAATTCAACCAACCATACTCTATGATCACAATATGCCATAGAGTAAAAATTTGCTGCCATTGTTTCTTTGTAATTGTCAATGTAAGAAACTTCCAAACCTGTAGAGAATTCTTATGAGTTTACTTAAGCCAAACTGATGACAATTGCCAGGAAGCAAAATCTCAAAAGATTGAGAAAATTCTCCACAGAATGGCAGTTTTGCAGTTTATTTTATACATTGTAAGTCAGGAATGGAAATTCGTTTTCACCAGGGACCACATCAGCCCTGCGGTTGCCTTCAAAGGGCTGAATGTCATTTTAGGACTGTATAAATGTAGCTACTCCTTAACTAGGGGCAAGGAGCTCAACGCTGCTGCCAGGGGGAACAAGGTGCCGGGTCTGATAAAACAAGGTGGAGGGCCGGATTCGGCCCGAGGGCCTTGTGTTTGCCACCTGTGCTGTAAGTGAAGGAAGAAGCTTAAGGGGGGTTACATGAAATCCATTGGTAGTAGATTGTGGAGGCAGGAGAGAGCAAAACTGGTAAATCTCTGAGATTGGATAAAGAGTAAAATGAAGTGACAACTACTTCTTTTTACATTGATGGGTATAGGATAGTTAACAGTTAACATTAACAGCGCATAGAAATGGTATTTGAGGAACAAGATAGCAATGAGGGGTTGTGTTCTGGTGGGATATTTGCCCTAAGGGGTCTGGAAAAGTAGGATTATTCTAAAATTCCAAAGGTATATTATCATAGACGCAAACAGTCAATAAGTTCAGTTAAGGTAATGATTGACCTTTGTCAAGAAACATGCAGGCCTAGGACTGATTCCCCCCGGGGTGACTCACTTTTAGTTAGGAAGTTTTAATTTCAGACCATCCTATGTGGTTACTGTCTGTCTCTGAGTTTGTGAAGCCACTGTGTAGGCCTCCCCTGAGTTTATCATCTTTTTTCACCCACATAATCTAGTGGAGAAGACAGAAACACTTATAATGCAAGGTGAACTATGATTAGTTATATTTCTTGAATATGTCTTTTCCTTTTTAGTCTTGCTGTCACAATTATAGTTGACTGTGTTCACCATTCCTCACTGAGGATACAATAACTTACAAGTCGATCTCTTTGTCTGAACCTTGCTTCCGTCAAATCACCTTGCTTTCATCCTGATGCTAAACCTCGAATGCCTCCCCATTGCTTCAAGATAATGCATAGCCTAATAGGCATTTCACAGTCTCTTCATCCATACCGGTGTCATCCTCGTATCCTGCCACTCCCAGGATTGAACATGCTTTCCAGTCGCTCCAAACTTCTTACCTTTCTCAGAAATAGTCTTAATTCACACACACACACACACACACACACACACACACACACACACATACACACACACATCAGTTTATGGGCATCCCTGATTTGGTAGAGATTGAGTCATTTAATTATGTGTTTAAACACCTCATTCATTTCTGTAAACTTTCCGCTGTCCAGAATATTGTCTGGAGAAAAGTAAATGTTCAGTAGTTTATTATACAAATAATCATCTAATAAAAATGTAAACTATTACAGAGGTCCATAAAACAGACTTTTCAATTAGAGTTAAGGAAAATATACTGAAGGTGATGGTATATTAATTTTGCCTTAAAAATGAATAAATTCTTTAAAGGCAAAAATAAAGGGATGGAATAAAATAAGGGTTTGCTAATATAAAGAGATCATTGTCACATTTTCTCTGTCAATTATTCCGTCAGTTATCTCTTCTCTCAAGACCAAGTGATGCACCCAACATACATGAATATAACTAATACTTTGGAGTAGAATTCTTTTATTGTGTATTATAGAAGATTTGTCAGCTGCCCACTGAAAACCCATCCTCCTCTTTCTCTTGCTTATAGAATGCTAATTTTGTCCAAGGCAGCAAAGTGGCCAGCAAAAAATTAATTATATTTCCTAGGTTCTTTTGAAGTTATCGATGACCATTTCAACACAACTCTAGACAAAGAACAGGCATTGTCAAAGAGGACAAAATATCTAATTAATAAAAGAAGTCTCAAGCATGAATTGATTAAATGATATAAACAAGAATCTATTTGCAGATTTCTTGTTGCTGAAATGTTTAAAAAATCATCTAATTTGCTTAATTTACTCTTTGCTTCTCATAGCCAAATAGTCCTTATGTAATGGATTGTGCCATAGATTAAGGAAAGGAAAAAAAAGGTATTACTTTATATTACTATATTACTGGTTGTGCTAATAAACCATTTGGAGTTGTATGCAGAAACTTGTAATATTACTAATAGAATTTTTACTATTGTCTTAGTTACCCACCCGTCAGGTACTATATATATGAAATATGCAGACATGACAATGATTGATTTTGGCCCCAACATCAAACTAATGACATACATAAAATAGAGTATTGGCAGAGCCACCGTGAGCGCCTTCCTGCCCAAACCTACAGGATGTTGTCTCAGAGTATGCTTTTGACACCCCTTCTGTGAGTGGATCCATCAATGTAGAGGTATAATAAAACCTGGATTAAATATAAGCCAACTAAGTAGATCCCTCAGTTTTGTAAAATATACTTTTTCAAGAAAATAAAAATATTATAATTATGAAAATTATGGTATTTATTTTTAATAGAAAAACCATGAGAATTATACAAAATCTAGGAGTTAATTTGGGGTTGGAAAATGTTTATTGTCATATTTTATATTGGATCATTAAAACCAACATTAGAATTACTATACAGCTTTTTCCCCCTGACATGACCTTAACAGATGAACCAGTGTGTCATTTAGTCTTCTTTCCCTATATCTATTTTATTTTTTGTTTTCATCCCATATTTATTTGTGTAACTATAAGGAAATACAAATATCTATTAATTTTTATGTTGCCTTTTTCATATGTGCATAATATACAACATTGCATGATATAATTATTTAATATTCACTATGCTATACTTTGCTTTTCTCACAAATATATACTGTATGTCTCTCTATATTAGTACATATAAATCATTGTCATTCTTTCAGTTGTGCAGAAATCCATCTATTGATAAAATATAATTTATTCAAACAGCCATTTCTTATGAGGCACTCCCCTGAGAAAGATTAGTTAATTCATGTGGGTAGAACTCTATTCTCTTGGATATGCCATTTAATTAGTGCTACTGTATTAAAGAAGTGGTATTAGTGAGGCAGCCAATGCATGGAAAAATCCTTCAACATATATGAGGTGTTAATAATTTGACCATCCTGGATATGTGTTGTGAAAGTCAGATGTATATGACTTAGACATACCCGTGAACATTCTCATTTTAGATTTATTTATTAATGAGACTATAAATAATGCCAATAAATTTATGCAATTCAAGAATAGTTCAACAGATAGACTATGCAGCAAAAGTATAAAATAACTCTAAATCATACAATGTCTCATTGTTCTTTTCTGCTATGAATCATAACAAAAATTTTGAATCACTGCAACATGCTCATTTCATAAAAAAATTCCATTTATGTCAATTTAATACAATAGTAGTATGATTGGCCTGCATCACATGTTATTACACTTAATTTGTATCTATTTCAGACCTCTAATAAATCAGCTCTTAACAAAAGCCTAAGGAACAAGGGTGCTTTACGACATGTCATAATAGAACAGCTGATCTCATTGGTTTCTTACTGTGCAAACATAAACCAAATTCCTATTGATGACTGGTACAAATAAAATTTTACTGCATTCTATATTCCATGATAAATAAGACATTTGACCTCTGTGAGAAACAAATATGCTTATTTTGTATTTTCTATCAGAAACTACCATATAGAATAAAAATTAATAATAGTAAGAAATATGTACATATTCTTAAGTTCACACAAAATATGTCTAAATGAAAAAATGCTTGAATTAAAAAAACAAACCAAAAGAACCACTTATTGTTTAGATTATTACAATCTCCCAAGGACTTACAATAATGAAACTTGATACTACCCATCCACCTTATGACCTCAACCAAAAAATCCAAGAGGGCAATCTATTTGGCCTCTTGCCCAAGTAGATTAATGAATTCAGGATATAATAGGTCCCTGAAGTGATTTACATATATTGATTAAATATCATGAATGAAATGCTATAGGTTAAATTATTAGAGACACAGGAAATGGAGAAAGCACAATTGTACCCATTGCGTAAATGAATTACTTGGTGATTCTTCCTGACATATGCTTATACTCACATTTACCCCAATGGCTGCGTAAGTAGTGGGACTACGCTGTACGAGTGCCAGTGTTTCTGACGGACTCCAACACTTTGGGGAGCTTCGGCGCTAGAAATTGCATCATTGTCTCAATAGGACTATAGAACAAGTTGTCCTTTGTTGTGTGATTAAAGAACATTTAATAAAAACAGATATTTCAAATAGGATGCTAGTGCTGATATTTACAAACAAAACACAACCACAATTCAAAGACTTTGGTTTGGACAAGCTCAACAATGCTGACAGAATGTGGAATGGGAGGAATGAAAAGGCCCATACCCTGATTGAAAGGTCAGCAGAAATGGAAAACTTGAACCACAATTAAATGATGCCAAGTGCTTATATAATTTAGTTAAAGAACACAGTTCCATAAGTTAAGGCACAGAATATAGCTATATTAAAGTTTGTGAAGGTTCCAGAACCTGCCTCCTTCATGCTTCCCTGGGCAATCGTGTAGGATAATTCTCTTAGGTGACCAGTAAAAACTCAGGGTCCTGCCATCTAAGAAAAGACCAGGACCCTCCTATTCCTGTGTTTATGCCAGTAACTTGGGAAGCCACACCAATTACTTTCTAGTACTGATACTTGTCCTACCCAATAGGACATCCATCCACCCTGTGACTGCCACCACTGGCAGTCTTAACTTCCAGTTTTTTGTTTAGGTAAAAATGTCTGATGACTTAGGACTTCTCAAATGTGTATATGTACACACAAATATACATACAGGGCATTGGCAAAAGTAGGTTTACAGTTTGTATGGAAAATATAGTGTTCAAGAATAAATAATAATATGAGAGTAAACTGTGTTTTGTGTACTCACAACTGTGAACCTACTTTTGTCCATATACATAGTGTGTGTATATATATATATATATATATATATATATATATATATATACACACACACACACATACACATACACGAGGTCTGTTCAGAGGTATCCAGCCATGTAATATGAAAAATAGACACATTTATTGAAGAAGATACAAGCAACATTGTACATAAGACAGTGATACCTCAATCCCCATCAAAGCAGGCATCTTGGGATCTCACACAGTTCTCCCAGTCACCAACGACTGCCTCACCATATTTTGCTGAATTTCATCGATGGTCTGAAATCTCTTCCCTTTCAAAGGTGATTTTAGTTTTGGGAGAAGCTAAAACTTGCAAGATGCCAAATCTGGGCTTAGGGCAGCCATGTTACCTGGGTGATTTGATGTTTTGCCAAAAAACTCTGCCAGAGATGTGATACATCAGCTGGTGTGTTGTCGTGATAAAGCTGCCAATCACCAGTTGTCCCTAGCTGCAGCCTCCTGAATCATCCAAATAGTTCCTGCAGAGGAATATTCAAGCTTCATGGAAAATTTGATGTGGATTTGTTGCTCTACTTGCTCAGTCATTTTGAATTCTATGGCCACACAGTACACAGGCTCACTCAATGGCACCTAACTCACCCACTGCCTAGCAGAGTGAAGTTATTATTGTTCATGCATGTGCATTTCCAGCCCACTCTCCTGGGTTATCGCATCGATGTTGCACAAACCATTCTCATTATATTGACAATGGCCTAGACTTTTCTGGATAGACCTTGTGTGTGTGTGTGTGTGTGTGTGTGTGTGTATTTTTATCTGAGGACTTTCTAAGCATCAGATCAGACCTGGTCACCAACTAACACCCCAGGATATATCATTCAGGATTTTAGAAGACCATATGTAAATGAGGAGATCGTAAAAACGTCCAAGAGGAAAGCAACAAAGGTATTATATAAACACAGAAAAGGAAATCAGTAGAAGAATGGAAGTCTGGTGTCATATTCTTAGCAATAGCTGTGCCAGGAAATGATATAAAAATGCATTTGAGTTTTATGGAAAGACTTTTAAACCTGGAATTCAGTGTAAGAGAGTTTCTCAAATTCTGATCAGGATAAATGAAGAAAATGTCATAGCCAGCTGCAGACTGTAGTTTGATGTGCTGCCAAATGGGAAATCAGAATGTATTTAAGTAAAGTCAGGGACTGTGAAGAATCTGAGATTTTGCCCTGTGTGCAATATAATATTAACCCACAAGAATTTCATAAATGATGATAGAATGCTTGGTCATCTGCCACCCAACAGACAGCTCTCAGCAGAACCTGACCATTGTGATATCCTGACCTCAGATTTCCAGCCCGTGGCTCTTGGGATGTATGGAAGACATGAGGAGACTTTCTGGAGTCTCTTTTATAAGGGCACTAATCCCAATACGAGGGCTCCATCCTTATGAACTTATCACCTCATCACCTCCCAGAGACCTTACTTCCTAACACCATCAAATTGGGGGTTACATTTGAAAACATGAATTCTTGAGGGATACAAATAGACCATAGCAAACATGAAACTCAGAGTTATTACCATGACACAGCAGGTAGCCTGAGCTTCACATTAAATATGTGTCCTTTGCTCCCCAAGTCCAATGTGAGTCATGAGGATGGGCCAGGTGTGTGCTGCACACATAGTGGGTCTGTCGCACCCCTGGGGACCCCAAGCTTAGGAAAACCCTAGTCTCAGTAGAAGTGACTAACAAACCTACCCAAGCTCTGCCCCCAGGAAGACAGTATCTTTACTGGGCTGGTCAGAAAACAAGTCTGCCCTGTGCCGTGGAGAAACACTACCACCGTCTTTTCAGGCTGTTTGCTAAATGGGCATCCTTTAGAAGATATTCTAGCACTGCAGCTGTCATACGGCATGTAGAAATACCATGAAGAGTTGTCTGCCATCAAGTCATGTTCACTCCTTGCTTAACATGAAAGGAGGAATAATTTCAGTCAGTTATGGGAAGGACATTTTCATAGCAACTTGGACCAGGGTCACCGGGAATCAAGGGGTAAGGCATTTGTACCCATGTGAAAACTTAAAAAATGCTTCAGATGCATACATTCTTAGGAAATTTTTAATTTTTTTTATTTCAGCTAAGTGAGTTTGAAAACCAAGAAACGTTACATAGACCAAGTAAATAGATCCAGGAAACAGTTATTCTAACCCAAAAATACCGGAAAGGGAAATTCTACGATAACAGTATCTCACGGGCTTGGAGAACAACTAGCCCTGACTTGCATGAGGAAGAAGGCATCTAGAAGAAAGTCTGAAATAATTATGAGACTTCTCAAAAAGTTAGTGTACTTCCATGCTTCAAAGCAAAATGAAGGTCTTGTAGCACACAAAATACAGCTTGTAAAAAGTCATGTCAAATTGAAATAATTCATTATAAAAATTATAGTCCAACCAGATATGACATATTCAACATAAAGAGCCAATGGATTTCAACTTAAATGAAAAATAGCCATGGTGATGGAGAGAATAAATAAGAAATTAGTTTTTTTCCTTTTCACACATTGAGTAAAAACATATAACTCAAGAGAAGAAAGCACATAGTATATGATTATTCACATAATAAGATATGAGTAATTAAATCTCCAAGAAAAAATGTTTTGTAAAGAATTATGGTCCAAATACGAAGCAAACTAAAATGTGGCCTGGGTTTGAGCAATTAATGCTGTTCAAGAAGAAGAGCGTACTTGAAACATTTCCTTGGGGTGCCATACAGATTGTGGCTCTGAAACCTCAATTATTAACCAAAGTTTCTATAGTCCTAATAATGTAAATGTTGTTCCTTGTTTTTAAATTTTTCTTTTGAAATTAATTTATGGACAAAACATGCAATCTTTTGTGATTATAAAAATAATATAAATGTAATTTATTCTGTGAAAGTGAAACATGGCAGATAGTTGAAAACTAGGAGAGAGAGGTTGGAAGGAGGAGGTATGTTGATAAAGTTCTTGTCTTACTAGGTTAAGAATCTAAAGCTATTGTTAAAGTTTCTGAAATAAGACTAAAAATTTAGGAATATATTATAATTTACAAACACATTAAATGAATTTAAAATAATTACATATAGTGTGAGGAATGGAAAAGGGAGAGGTATGGGAGGGGAGAGGTATAGATAAATTATATTTTTACCAATCAGAGATAAAAGTCTGTATGCAAAGTTGATAAATTAAAAAATAAGCGCAAATACATAAGATGGTAACCCACCTGTGAAATACAAAGTGAGGTGGTTGAAGGAATAGGTGTAGAGGAAAATGGAGTGTGCATTTTAGTATTTACATACTCTATGTTATTTGCTATTCTGATTTGTTTTAAAGAACAGATATAGGAGACGAGGTGTTTCTGAATATTAATACGGCGAATTACTTAGGCGCAGGAAAACGAGCTAGAAACGGGGTAGGGACTCGAACTCTGGACAGCCTTGTCTACCGCAGTTATTCGTAGAACTTGCTGCACAGAGAGACCCTCTGGCCCCACTTCCTCATTTCCTGTTCAGCAGGTCTGCAATTCTGCCGAGAATATACATTTTAACACACTTGGAGGTGATTTTGCTGCACAGCTCACTATAATAAACACACCAAATACCCACAGCTCTAACTGGACTAAAACTCACTAATTTACCAACTGGAGAGACAGTCAGCAGCTTACACCGCTTTAAAAATCATCACGTGATTTAAAATTGATCACAGAGATTGATAGGACTTTCTTGGAAATACCGTCAAAAAGAATCAGTCTCTTCTATTTGGTAAGACTGAGATGGCATCTGAGGAGAAACAGAAGTGTCAGGTAGTAGAGTGACATTTTTTTCACTCCTGGGATGTGTGGTTTCTGTCTTTCCTCCACTGTTGCTTCTCAGCTCGCACTATTAATTATAAATGACATTCACAAAAATAATCACACAGATGTGAATGTAATCCATACTAATTTGTGCCATATGGATAAACTTTTTACAGGAGCCAGAGATGACAAGACCATTCAGGAGAAGCTTTGGTAGTCAGATTTCATAGCTGCACAAAGACACAGAGTGGTGGATGTTTCCCAAAGGTTTTGGCTATATAATGACTTTTCCCACTTCGAGGGTGTGTTTCCTGGGGTATGTGGAGAGGGAGCAGCTTTCTCCCTGCTCTGATGTAATCTTCTCTTCCTTTGCTTTTTTAAAAAAGTCATTCTTGCCCTGGCTGGTATAGCTCAGTGGATTGAGCTCAGGCTGCGAACCAAAGGGTCGCCGGTTCGATTCCCAGTCAGGACACATGCCTGGGCTGTGGGCCAGGTCCCCAGTGAGGGCCATGTGAGAGGCAACCACACATTGATGTTTCTCTCCCTCTCTTTCTCCCTCCCTTCCCCTCTGTCTAAAAATAAATAAATAAAATCTTTAAATAAAAATTTAAAAAATAAAATAAAGTAAATCATTCTAAGGCCAACTTTAATATCCCCGAAGTTTGGTGCTCTCTCCAGCTAGTACTTTATTCCTGCCTTTGGCCCTTGATCGACTGATTTTAGAGAGAAAGGAAGGGAAAGAGAGAGAAACATTGATTTGTTATTCTACTTATTTATTCATTCATTGGTTGAGTCTTGCATGTGCCTTGGGCAGAAATCAAACCTGCGACCTTGGTATAAGGGGACGACACTCTAACTAACCTGGCTACCTGGCTGGGGTCCCCTGCCCTTGGTTCTCAACCTGAGAATTGTTACATCTTTGGTTATTTCCTGCTGCTTGGATGATTTCCCACTGTGATGAATAATGATTCCTTTACCAATAAATAATGAGTCGTTTTATGTTTCAAGGTAAAAATCAGTAAGTGGCATTTTAATTGCTCAAAAGAAAAGGAAATTGCAAAGAAAGCCGTGAAAAGGTTAATTTATGCCCATTTGGAAGAGAGAATGAAAAAGGACCCTTTCCCCTAGGGCTTCTGTTTCATCCTGATGTGTATTGAAATGTAAGCTGCAACCAACAGTCTGGTTAATAACAATTCATGCCGCTGCCAATCTTTTTGACCAATGTCATCAATATTTTACACCGCAAAACAACAACAATTAAGAATCAGGACCAGGAGAAGCACTTGGGGCAAAAGTGTTTCTAACACGATAATGAAATCGACCCTACAAAGCCAACGTTTCCAATAGACATTCTAAGAAAAGTTTTTTCTGGGATTTTCTTTTCTGGACAGTGTGAACCACGGCTCTTTATTACAAAGGAACACTGGTCACACAAGAGAGACCCTAATACCAGCCTATGAAATGCAGATAAAGTTATTTGAGGACAAGTAGTAACATTAATAGACATTCGCATTGATCCCTCATACGGGGCTAGGAACTGTTCTAATTATATGACAAATTCAAACCTAAATCTGAATTAAAGACAAATACTGGCAAATTTCTACCTGTTAAGCAAGCTAGTTTTCAAAGCATAGTGAAAACAATCAAATTTCCATTTTTTTCTCCCAGTTCAACTTTTGTAAATTTTAAGAAAGGTGACATTGGCCTTTGTTTTATTTATCCTACTTGCTAGTGAAAATGAAAACAGGAAGGCATCAAATTCGAAAGTCCATTTTATTTATTACATAACCTTGCGTTGAGCATTTTTCATATCATTTTAAGTCCAGATTTTAAGCATTAGTTTTGAAGTTTATCAACCAGAAACCACCAAAAACACAGCTATAGTAACAGTCCAAAGCAAGGATCACTTACCTCCTGGCAGCCAAGGGTCCTGGCCTTAGGAAGGTCTCGGTAAGGGGGATCTGGAGCAGGGCTCCTTACAGAACGCAGTGAGTGGAGACTGGGAAGTGGGACGTTCTGGACTGGATGCTCTCACTATGAGGCAGTTGGTGACTGCGTATCCCAATATTTCTGAACAGGGGTCGGTAATGGTAATGCAAGGCTAGAATTGTGTTGGTAAAGAAACAAACTCTGATTACTCAACAAAGGACGTACCAATTGTTTTTGCAGTTATGGTTCTATCTTGCCTAAGTTCTGGTAAAAGCACTGTTTCTGCTGAAAAAAAAGATAACCGGACCTGTTTTCCTTGCCTGGGTCCATCATCAAAGTCGTTCTAGGACAACATGAAATCATTAGATTAGAAAGATACAGTTAATGCAAACGATTTGGGAAGATGATTGTTTAATAGTTTATGTAAAACATCTTATGCTTCAAAATCATTTTATTTATGTGCACACGAGATATTGCCCAACAGTTAGTCATGAAAATCTTACCACATGCAATATTATTTCTTCTGAAATTCATTTATATTGCTATCTCCCAGGAAAGCAGAAATGAGCTTCAAGTAATCTCCTAATTATTTTGGCACCTATGGGTAGGACCCAAGTGCTTTACCTTCTATCAGGTTATGTACCACTTGATTAAAATTTTGCCCTTCATAGTATGTGTCTGAATATGTATTCCATTATTAATAGCACAGTAATAATATTGTACAAAATGAACTTGACTGTTTTGATTTTACTTCCTGGTGGTCACATTGTACAAAAGCTCTCAATTTGGCCTCACCGATGCTTGAAGGAGCAACTGTGAGCTGTCCTACTTTTCCCTCTCCTTCACTGTCATCATTTTCAGCTTAAGTGTTCAGCTGGTAACAGGGTAGTGACAGGAACACGAAGGGGTTTGAAGGGTTTCTGGGCTGTTTGTGTTTCTTAGAATGTGGTTGTGCTCCTTCTGCACTCAGAGACAGCTCTGTTCTAAAGAAAAGCGTGGCCTCTGGGGATGCCTAAGAGCTACCCAGCTTAAGTCACAGACACGCATTCTTACGTTATCCACTCTTTGAATCTTGCAAAACTCCCAGGTGTTGTGGATCCGCTTGGATTCTGTGCTCCTGGGCATCATGTCCCTGAATGGGATGAGAAGGGGAGGGCAGGCAGCCAACACACCCCAGGGCATGTATCTCCTCAGATCACAAGCATATCCATCATCCCAATGGACTTTGCTTCCTAAACACAGATTCAAATATAAAATTACTGAGAATGTATGACAATGTCATCACCGGGCCCTGTGTACATGCCCATGAAGCTGATCCTGCTCGTAGGGTATAAACATGCTCTTGCTCTGACTTCTCCCATGTGGGAAAAACTAGCTAATTAACTAACCAACTGAAAATCCTTTGATTCCACTTCCCCTGCAGCTGCTTCTCAGTTTCCCTTCTTCTCTTACAACAACATTCTTTGAAAATTTTTCTCTATGTCTAACCTCTGATTTCTCTCCCCTCCATTTTCTATTAAGTCTACCGACATCAGGATTTTGCCCAAATCACAGCATCAAGTTTGCTCTTCTCAGGGTCATGAATGTGTTTTCTGTGGCCATATCCAATGGTCAGCCCCTTGTCCTTGTCTTGGCACACATGCATGTCCTTGAAATAATTTTGTCACTTGGCTTCCTAGATACCATACTAAATGATTTTCTTCTGTCTCTGGTCTCTTTCTTTTATTCTCCTCTTTTATTTTTCTATTCTTCACTTGCCTTCTGAAATTTGTGCTCTGAGCACTTAAATTTCTTTTAATTGATTTTAAAGAGAGAGTAAGGGAGAGATGTGAACCATTTATTTGTTCTACTTATTTATGTATTCAGTGGTTGATTCTTATCTGTTCTCTCACTGGGGATCGAACCCACAATGTTGGCCTGTCAGGACGACACTCTAACCAACTCAGCTATCTGGTCAGGGCTCTTAAAGCACTTTTTTGATATGATCAGAATATCTCCTTTAAACAATGGATGGAGGGCAGGATATACCTTCCTTTGCCCCTCTAACATTTTGCTGTGCAAAAATAAATGTAATTCCTGAAGATTTATCATTCACCTTGGCTCATAAGGGCTACAGCCAAACACTACACATAATGATATGGCATTCAGGGAGGATTCTCACCACATCATTGTGCTATCATTCTCTCTACGTTGGTCTTCTTGACTTCTCATATGAAAGAGTAAAGTCCTGGTGCTTCGGGCTTTCTATACCGTGCAGGTGAATATCTGATGATGTACATCCTGAGAAACGACGTTTATCTTCTATCATTCTGTAAAATATAACACTTGTTCTGAAAATATACAAACTATTTAAAAATGAAAATTCCTTGGATTGGAAGGATCAGGATGCAACTGGCACCGTCTTTCTCTCTAGTCATGGCAAGTGACACCCATGTCTTCGTTTCTTGAGGCAATAGGAGTTAAGTTTATGTTTGAGAACAGGAGGACTCTTGTATAAAAGTTTAACTTGTTGAGAATACAATAAAGACTTGAAACATGTAACTTTATTTACAACTTAAGTGAAAGATGCCTGTGTCCTTTATGTATAGGAAACGGAAATGAGAACACTTCCTGCCTGCCTGTGATTCTTGCTGCTAATAATAAAAATAATTTTATTTGTATAGACAAAAATGATCTCAGCCTTGAGACTCGCAAATGTTCTTCAGGGCTGAAATTATTACTTTTATTAACCATGAGAAACAAGATCAGGATGTCTAAATCAATTGTTAATGAATGTGTAGTATTGGAGTTGGGTCTTAAATACAGATAGTCTGACTCCAAATCCAGAGTTCTTTTAATGTAAAACTTAACTGCTTAAATAACTCATATTAGTATCCCAAATCAAAAACAGTGTGAGTCTAATGTTGTTTGACATTAGAATTACAAGTGTGTTGACTTTCGTTGGTCATCAGTGTGACTTGGACCATGTTCAATATTAAAGAGAAAAAAGCAGATTTTTCAAATTATTACTAAATATATAACATCAATAAGAAACACTTATTACTACCCATTGGATGACTCTCTCATGGTCCTGGACAAGGTTGACATTTACATAATGATGTCACTAGTTTGGCTTTAGAATTTAGTCCTACTTAGATGCAGTGAGTTAAATCCAATTGCAACACTGAGAGTAACTTATTCATTGCCATGAATACCTTGACTTATTGGAACCCACTGGCAAAACCCACAGAATTCTGCTAGAATAAGATATTTTCACCACAGTCAAGCAGAATAGTGCTGCTAGGGATGAGAATTGAATATATCAGATTTCTTATTTTTAATATATGAAACTAAGGAAAAGCAGAGGAACACACCAATTTTCTGACCTCGTAAAATGACTTAATATCATTTCAAAAATTGTAAACATTATAAATGTAATTAATTTTCAACTTTTTTATGCTAGGTATAAAGTAGAAAATATAATTATCTGGGAGCTCTTATAAAAGAATCATATTGTATTTTCATTTGTTATATTAAAATTGTAGTTTTTAAGATGAAAATACTAATTTTAATAAATAAAGGTTACTGGTCACAATAACTTACTCTTGTGATTTTATTCCTGGGTTTTATTATTTTATTGTGAATTTACTCTTGGGCTTTATTCTCTTGTGAACTTTAAATGTAGAATTCTTCATGAAATGACCATATCAGTATAACTGTTCCATTTATTGTGGATGTTTTGTTTTATCAGGTTGTGTCTATTATTAAACTACAAAGTAGAACTGTGTTTAATACTGCCATGGATATGTGTGAAGCTGTCCCTCCCCTAACAACTGTGACCCTATTGTCTCCTAGACACTCATTCTTTCAACATGTCTTTGTTAGAGATGGATGGTGGCAGAAACTTCTACAAATAGGTATCTTGTCCCGGATAAAACAAACTAAAACACTCTTTTTCCTAGAACTTCCATCCTAGTAACTTTATGAGTTTTTACATTTCAAGGCCAGGCATTTGCGCACCTGGGACGTTTAGTCATAACCTCACTGTTGTACAGTAGATATTGCCTCGCATGGAGCAGCCGGCTCTAGGTGACATTCTGGATGCGGGCACTTCTCAGGATTACATTTTCATGTCTCATGTTCTCTAATTACAGATTTTAAGATTCTAGATAAATGTCCTTTTTTTTTTTCTTTCGGTCTTGTTGAAAGTATTTCTTTTGAATGATTTAAATTTTTTAATTTTTCAATTAAAGTTGACATGCAATATTATATTAGTTTCAGGTTTACAGTACAGTGTTTAGACATTTATATAACCTACAAAGTAATCCCTCCAGTAATTCCAGTACCCACCCGACACTGTGCACAGTGAATATTTGTTACAATATTATTAACTATGCTCCCTATGCTGTGGTTTACATTCCTGTGACTGTTTTATAACTGCCCGTTTGTACTTCTTTATCCCTTTAACTTTTTTTAACAGTAAGTGCCCTACACAGGAAAAGCCTTTAATACATCATTCTTTTCCAAACATCAGGAGAAAACTAATACTTCCAGGGCCATCTCACTCTGTTCATGGACACATTAACACTAATATATGTGTATGTATTTATATATAAATGAGGCTATGTACAGTATAGGTAGGGCATACATAAATGTGACATTATTTTTTTTCTTTTTCCATATTTTTTATTGTTGCTCAAGTACAGTTGTCTTCATTTTCTCCCCACCCCTCCCCGCCGCCCCAGCCATCCCCACTTCCCACACTTGATCCTGCCTGCTTTGGTTTTGTCCAAGAAAGTATTTCTTTTGGACCCACATGGCATTCTCTGAATTTTACAATTGATCTCCCCTGTGGAATTAGATAATCTGCATACACTCTCCCACAAGATCAGGTTTCATGACTACAACAGGACTTTTAAACCATCAATAAATAATAATGGTAATAAGTACTTCATGGATAATTGTCCACAAGCTGAGACCGAGAACTTGAGAACCATGATTTTATGTGCAATTTGTGCCCCTGATTTTTCAGTTTGAAAGCACTCGCCAGATTTCGTGACATTCATAGAGGGTGTTTTCCTTTTCTCCTGTGGGTAAATTTTCCTTATCCTTCCTTAATTGGCATTAAGTGTGAGTGACCCAACAGTGATTGCCCATCACTTCCAGCTCCCATTGAAGCATTATTAGGTTTCCCGTTTATGCCAACTATAAGGAAATAGGTGAGAAAAACAGGCAGTGGGCTAAAAGCATTAAAAAAATATATTCGTATTGTGTCAAATTTCTAGTCTTTGAACAAGCTAACTATTCATTTCTCCTCATAACCATGAATGCTACAAATTTTGTGGCTTCTACTGCACTTTTGTTTAAAAGACACTGTAGCCTGCAATCTTAGTTCATTTGGTGCTAGTCTGGTAAATGACCGTCTTTCACATCAGGAATTTCAATCTGAGTACTGACCGGTGGGTTAATATTATAGAAAGAGCACTCTAGGGGGACATAAAGAAACGGCTGGATTTTAGTACCTGGTAAAATAGTTCTCTGCTCCAAAATGGGAACAGTTAAATCAACAAAATGACTTGGACTAAATATGCCCTTTCTTAGTGTTTCAGTTTATTTGAGTGATACTTTACCAAAATCTTACAGCTCTTCATCATCTATTGTTGGTTTCAGATGTTAATTTTAAATGTTACACTGTTTTATATAAATATTGTTTGATAGATATATCCTGCCCTGAACATGAATAAAATAAAATAAATTGAAATATGTTTGCAAACATTTAGAAACCCCATATTAGTTTCCATTATAAGAAATATAGCCATAATTTCCATAATAGGAGCCCATTGTGGGATAAGAGGTAGAAACTGTCTTACAATGTCATCTTCTATGGGCCCAATGCCCTCTTTTATAGGGTTATGGTAGCTCCTTTAATATGATTTTGGTAAAGTTAAAAAAAACTTGTATATTAATGCCTGTGTATTATTTCTTTGGTAAGCGGGGCAACGCTGACAGCTTCCCAGTGAGTCCACAGCAAGCCACACACCACACATCAGCTTCCTCCCAATGCCAGCAGGACAGGTATCATTATCCTCATCTATAGTCAAATGAACTCTTAGGTTCCAAAGAATAGGTGAGATCCCAATAATTTATAGTATGCTATTATAAATTTCTGCAAAAGACTATTATCATTAATATTCTAGTTAAGATGATACACACTATTAGAAATATTATCTATTTTGTCTTAAGCCATTCATAGAAAAATGTTCCCAATCATGGTGACTAAGTGTTAAAAGCATGTGGGTTAACATTTCAAAGGTAAGCTATAGCATTTTAAATTATTTCAATGTATGAATATTAGAGCTAGAAAAACACATCTTTGATTATATATAACTTAACTCACAAGGAGAGATCAAACATAAAGGAATTGGTACAAACTCTGGCTTAATCCATAGTTTGTTAGAGCCAGACATATTTTTCTGTTGAGCAGCAATTTTTCTTCATTTGAGGTTTTCTGCTGTTTATTGATTGGACTGAGCAGGTGATGCGTGATTTCACATCCCCTGGGTCCATGGAGGCGGTGGTCTCTCCACTATGGCACGGCTTCACCTGCCTGAATAGTCAATTGCCTTCCTTTATTCCTTTATTTCACTTTCTCATGCATTTTCAGCCAAAAGCAGCTCAGGAGGACACCTTTCCTTTGGAATGAAATATTGGCAGGGCGGAGAAAAGCTTGGACATTATTACTAAATTAAATATCTGTGTCTGAGAGTCAGGGACGAGCATTATGCCATGTTGCATATTAAATTCAGGGGAAACTTTGAAAGAAGGAAAAGTCCATGTTTCATATTGATTTATGATCTCTAGGCCATGGAAGAGAAGTGTTCAATAAGCTCATTGTCTTTTTATTATTTTCTTTCTTCTCCTGCTCCTCCTCCTTCTCTTCTGCAGCAACCTCTATCCCAGCTTTAAAATGTTTAATATAAATACACAGTACCCTACTCATATACAAACATACAGAAAGGCCCAGGTTGGTACTTCAACTCCACATTTGGTTAAATAAGTCAATCCTTGATGACAGGTTTTCAACCTTAGATTCTGTAACAAAGTACCACAGACAGGTTGGGGAAAGGGAGCTTATAACACAACAGACATTTATTCCTCATTGTTCTGGAAGCTGGTAATTTATACTTGTAAATTTGTATGTGGTTGAAGAGGTTTCTTAATACCCATAAAGGAATTGGCTAGGCCGGTTTTTCTGTGTGTGGTGAAGAACTTTGGCTGCGTAGTGCAATGCACAGTGTTCTGCAGACTTTTCCTCTAGGGGAGAGTAGATAGGAAAAAATGAGACATACAGCATCGTTAAAGTGACGTTATGGCTGCTCAACACTTCGTGAGGAGAAACAAACATAGCTTTTGCTTTAGTAAGTCCCTTCTTACGATCCTAAATTTGGGGGGCTGAAGAGAATTTTGGAATCTGAGCCGTCTACCCTAATACACTGGCACACAGGTGGTTAAGCAGAGGAGAGAGAAAACCGAATGCCTTCGGGAAAGAGGTAAACTCACGCCTCAGGACTCCGCTGCACACAGCCTGGGAAGAGTAAGACTTTGTTTCTGCAGCAGACTGCACTGCACCTCCACGCCTTTTCGGGGGTGTCAGCACAGGGTCAGGAGGCTCAGACAACTATGTTCTGTAGTCCTTTACAGGCTGCAAACCTCTTTCAAATGTACGATCTCATTTGCTCCCCACAATGTCAGTAAGGCTTGTCTACACCACAGTTTATGGGAAAACAGCTTCTAGCACAAGTTTCCCTTTCCAAATGTCGACACTACAAAGCGCTTTGGAGAAGCAGTGTGGTAATACGCAGCAACAACCATACAAACTCATATGCTGCCAAGAAATCTTAAAGTCCAAATTGATTTGGCAGGGATATGCAAAGTCACCTTAAGAATAAAGTGTGCCCTCAGCAAAACCCAATTGACTAAAATCTGATTAAAAAGATTAGCATATCAAAAGAAAGATAATGTGTCAATAAGAATTAGCTTATGTAAACCATGTCCATTCAAGTTGTCTGGGTTCTGCCTTGCAAAGAAACTAAGAGTTTGTGTAGTACATATTTAACCAGTGTGGAGAAACGCATCAGCGGAACAAAACCTCATGCTATTAAAACTTCAAACCACATAATTAACTCCCTTTGCTCTGATATGCTTAGAAAGAAATCATCCTGTAATTTGACTTTCTGTATAGCTTTTCTCCAAGGACAGGGTGTGCATGTTAACATCTGTCCCTAACATGATTATATTTCACATTGTAAATGAGCAAATCATCTCTGTGGTTTTTCTACTTCAGGCTTTGAACAAACCCACCAGGATGTATCGCCTTCTACAAGTCTAGTCACTCCAGACGCAGGCCTCCCCCCGCCCCCAACCCAGAGATGAGATTTTTAAGAAAGGAATTATGTTGCTAGAGGCCAGGAAGCAGGGCATGATTGGTAAAGACTGTTTGAATTACCTTATTTTACAAGAAGTTGGAGGAAGTACTGTGAAAGAGAAATGGAGCCAGATGCCAGTTAAAAGCCGTGAAGGCAGATTTTATTCAGTTCTATTGCAATAGGGCAAGAGTCTTTGGTATAAAACTGAGCTCTGTTCCAAATACAGCAAAGAGGGCTGGGTAGTTATAGCCAGGGGCAGAGAGTGGTCCCTGGGTGGAAAATTACTAAGAGGAGAAATCAAATTGGGTGTGTGTTGCAACTGATCATGGCCGGGCAGATCCACTCTTGCCTCAGGTAGACGGAAGAAAATGCGCGGAGCTGTGGGGATGCTGGACAAGCCTTTATTCACGGGTGGGCAAGCCATGCATGCCACAAGCCGCGTGCCTAACTAGTGGGAAGCCCCTACCTGTTTAAGTACAAGAGGAGAACAAAGCCGGAAAACTGCCAGAACATTACATTACATAACATAACATAACATAACATAACATAACATAACATAACATAACATAGTTCTGTGTATGCAAGCCCACTTCATGTTACAGGAACAGTTTATCAGACTCAGTCTCCAGGCTATGAGAACACTGGTTATCAGGCCCCTCCAAGGCTATGGGAACTCTGCTTCCCTCAGTTACCCAGACACCTGGGTGAGGAAGCCAGACTGCCTGCACTCACCCTACGGGGGGTTTACGGTTAGGGGGAGAGTCTGCTAGACAGCTGAACAGGATTCTTGTTCAAGGTGGGCCGGTGACTTAGATGTCCTGGATGGGAAATGAGGACCTTGATCATAGAAGGACAGTGATCAGATGTCAAGGGTTCAGATTCTCTCTGAACTCACTTGGAAGGACTCTCGCTAAAACTGAGCGAGGCAGGCCCAGGTCAGGGTCCAAGTCTGAGGCCTAGTCAAAAAGAGTCCTTAGAGGAGCCTGACCAGACTTTGGTCAAGGGGGGGCCTCTGAAAACGCACAATACATTAGAGACACTCTAAGATCTGTGTTTCAGGTCTTCTAATTCCTAGCATCGTTTCCACTATACCGTACCACCTTGATTTTTACCCACTTTAAAATATACTATTATTTTGCCTTAGTCTTCACAATGTTGAATTTTTTGCTTGCAAAATATCCCACTGAGCTGATAAAATCCAACTTTTCATCTTCAAAGTATACCATAGGCCTAGCCCAGTTTACTGCTGTTATAATAAACATAAGGACACACACTTACTTCTGTGGTATTATTTTCTTAAGATAAATTCTAGGAGAGGGATTAAGGTATCCAGTATATATGTATCTTTATGGTTGCTATAATATGAGATATTCCTTTTGTGAATGAAAATAGGAAAAGTGGGTTTTGTGAAAAATAACCACACAAGGTGATCTGGTCATAAATTCCTAACTGGGCAGGTCATGGTGGGTAGTCACACCTCAGGCATACCACTTCTTTACTGAAGGTTTATCTTTGTCTTAAGCATGTCCTGTCCATTGTTTCTCTGCATCTAGGTTAACACACCTTTGAAATAAGTGTAACCACCCTCAAGGGAGCACAGAATCTTGTTAACTGTCCAGTAATCCAGTTCTCCCCGCTCCATGTAATCTTTTTCACTTTCCTGCCTTAATTCCAAATGTATAGAAGAAACTGAAAAACTATCACTGCCCAGGGCACTTGAGATCTTGCTTCCTGGCAATTGTCCTCAGTTTTGACTTAAAGAAACTTTTATCAAAAATTCCCTACAGATTTGGACAGCTCTTACATGAACACTAATTTAGAAAGCTCTCAATACTTTATGCATAATTCAGAACCCCCTTAACCTGCTATCTTTGTGTGTTGTAATTTAAAATACTAATCTAGCAAGTACAAACATTTGCCATAGGTTTACTTTCACTTGCATTTCTGTAATTACTGTGAATGGTTCAGCTTTCTGTTTCAGCTTCTGTGGGTTTTCTGTAGCCTTTTAAAGTGGTACAATTATTGCCCTGACTGGTGTGACTCAATGGTTGGGTGACATCCTGCAAAGCAAAGCAAAGCAAAGCAAAGCAAAGCAAAGCAAAGCAGAAAGCTGCTGATTCAATTCCTGGTCAGGGCGCATGCCTGATGTGTTCTCTCCCTCTCTCACTCCCTCCCTCTCTCCCCCTCTCTCTAAAAATAAGTAAAATCTTAAAAAAATAAATAATAAAATGGTCAAATTATTTATTTTATTAAATGTTTGAGCACGTGCATATAACATAAGTTGAAGAAGAAATAAGTGGTTGCTACGAGATGCACAATAGAGATGAAATGATGATGTGGTTCAGGGACTTTCCTGACACCCTTAAAATCTTTCCATTATTACAAATTTAAATATCTGGAAGGTCAGAAGGTAAATATTTCACAATATTTTTTAAAACCTTTTCTGTAATGTTTTGCAAAAATGATCTTAAGGAGTGTGGGTAGCTTTTATTGCAAGCTAACAGGTGGAGTGGGCCATTTTTGCTAATGTTTTGTGCAAATGGCAACATTCAGTAAAATTACGATAACTTTAGTTTTACATATTTTTTTCAATGAAATTTTTTGTGATTTACTATAAAATGTATACTGAATTATTTTTCTTAAATTTTAAACAGACAAATACTGGAAACTCACTGGAAATTGAAATAAAAGTAATAAAATATGTAAAAATTCCGATTTATTAAAATATTTTGAAAAAAGTACATAAAATGTGTAAAAAAAGAAAGAATGAAGTTTTCTTTCTTAAACTTCATTGTAAAAAAAGAAGAATGAAGTTTTAGTGGTGTTTTTTTGTATGATAATCGTTAAAACATACATACATAGTTCACCACTGTCTGTGTTAAAGAGACCCAAACTTTGTCCTTTGGAATTCATGTATCTGCATGTTAGCATCCCTTTAGAGCAATAAAAAAGTATAAAAATAAACGTTTTTATCTGTTACCTGCATTCTATCGCTAGTGTACAAAACACGTATTTATACGTGTCCCGCAATACACCACCAGTCAACGTAAAGCGTATAAATACGTTTCCCGATGACAATGTGTTAACTTAATACAGACCGAGACAGATGACCAACAAAAAAGTTTTAAAATATTAAATAAAAACAATACTAGTAGTTACAAGAACTTATGCACATCTATTCATATTTTAAGTTAATTAATTTATTGTAATTTATTGGAAGTTACCCTTTTTGTTATATCTAAATATCTCATTTATCTTATTCACTTGACAATTACACCTTTGGAAATAATAATAAATTGTTACTTTATTTTATACTTAATATAAGAAAACTTTAGTCACCTTAACTTACTTTTACTAGGGCTTATATACTATATTTCCTAGAGATTTAGGAAGAGGATGAGAACTTAAAACTGTATACTTACAGAGATAACACGGCATATTTTTATAAATTAGAAAATCCTTTTTTCATCTTTTTGGCTAATTTTTTATAATGTAAATTTAAGTCAATAACTTAACCCACTTACTTGAATCTACTGGAGTGCTTGGGAATGCTGAAGAGTTGAATTTTGTGCGTTTTGAATGACGACTCAGAGAATCGATTAGAGATGGGCTCAGCCCTCCCCTGGGCGATGCCTGGCCTGCGTTGTCCTCTGAGCTCCCTCATAACTTCCCCAAGATACAGTCTTCTGTCCTTCCTCGGTGAGAGATTTCTGTGGGGTATAGTGAAAAGTCTTTCTCAAACACAGATAGATTACATTACTGTCTCTCCCCTGTCTAAATTCTGGCACTGGGTTATGGGAGAAAATTAAATTGACTTGGCATCGTATGTACCTCACAAAGCACATCTGACTGTCGTCCACCACCTTGTTCTCAACCAGGTGATTGCAAATTGATTACTTGGCATTTTTTCCCAATTCCTTCCCAACTATTAAAACTTTAAGCTGACCAGTTAGTGATTATAAAGATAAAACTTATATGTTCATTTTTAAAAAGAGTAGCATTATTAATCCTTCCTGTGATTTCAAGAACTCGATATGGCTGCCATTTGTTATCATGAATGTCTACTGATGACTTCAAAGAATGTCTTTTGGGCTTCCTGGCCTGGCTGTTTCTCCCTCTGAACCCTCCCTCATCACTGTTTCCACATCACAGTTTACTGCAGTCCAGCAATGCCCCTCAACTCTCCAGATTTTCTTGTGTATATTGACTTCATTGATGTTCCTATATAGAGGTGAATCATTAGTCTTATACAAAAAAAAAAAGGGGGAAGGGGGCTGTTGGGGAATATAATTGGAATTCTTTAAGGCACTGTAGTGAGTATATTCACATTAGAATATTACATGTTTTTCCTGTACTACATAACTTCCCAGAGACTGTTTAATTGACTGCATATGTTGAAATTCAGATCAGCAAATAATTATTCATAGATTGTAAGAAAAGACTTGCAAGGCTTCTTATAATCTGTGATGAGACAGATGATAGGATTTTAGTTATATGATAAGGCATTCTGTTACGGAACAAGGGGGTCCACCCACTCAACTCACAGCAAAGCTAAACAACGAGCACCAGGCTCTGCAGTGGAGAAACTGGAGTCATTTATGGGCAAGGTGCTGAGCCAGGATAAAAGTAGGGGAGCTATTGTATTAAACCCAAATTGTCTGATGGCTTTTGATCTAGGTTTTTTGTTGTTACTGTTGTTTTAAGATTTGGATGTTTTTTTATTTTTCTAATATTGTTTCTCTTAGTTTTTTGATTGTTGTTCAAGTACAGTTGTCTCCATTTTCCAACCACCACTCACTCCCACCATAGCCATCCCCACCTCCCACCCTCCATCCTACCCTCTTTGGTTTTGTCCATGTGTCCTTTATACATGTTCCTTGATGACCCTTCCTCTTTTCATTATCCCCTCTTACCTCCCATCTGGCTACTGTCAGTTTCCACTTTATTTCAATGTCTCTGATTCTACTTCGCTTACCTGTGGTTTTTGTTGTTGTTGTTAATTAGTTTCCATTTATAGATGAGATCATACGGTATTTGTGTTTTACTGCCGGGTTTATTTCACTTAGCATAATGCTCTCCAGATCCATCCATACTGTCTCGAAGGGCAGGAGATACTTCTTTATTTCTGCTGCATAGTATTCCATTGTGTAAATGTACCAAATTTTTTTGATCCACTCATTTACTGACGGGCACTTAGGTTGTTTCCAGAATTTGGCTATTGTAAATTGTGCTGCTATGAACACTGGGGTGCATAGGTTCTTTTGAATTGGTGTTTCAGGATTGTTTGGGCAAAGTCCCAGCAGTGGGAACACTGGATTGAAAGGCAGTTCCATCTTTCGTTTTTGGGGGAAATTCCATACTGTTTTCCACAGTAGCTTCACCAGTCTGCATTCCCACCAACGGTGCACTGGGCTTCTCTTTTCTATACAACTTTACCAGCACTTGTTGTTTGTTGACTTATTAATGATGGCCATTCTGACCAGTGTGAAGTGGTATATCATTGTGGTTTTAATATGCATCTCTCTGATGGCTAGCAATGTTGAGCACTTTTTCATGTGTCTCTGGGCCTTCCGTATATCCTCTTTGGAGAAGTGTCTGTTCAGGCCCTTTGTCCGTTTTTTAATTGGATTGCTTGTCTTCCTGGTGTGGAGTCACAAAAATTTTATCTTACATTTTTCCCCCAAAGGGTTGATGGTTTCTGTGACTTAATACTGTAGAAGATATGAGTTAAGTTTTTATTTTTAATGTGGTTGTTCGACATCATTTGTTAAAAATGAAATTTTTTTCTTGATTAGATTGCTATGCTGAAAATCAATTGAATAAATGTATAAACACGTACACATAGAGCCATTTTTTAGTTGATCTCTGTGTCATCTCTGCTTTTGTCGATATCACAATATCCCATTTTCATAATGACTGTGGCTTAAATATTGAGTTTTGAAATAACGTACTAACTGTTTTGCACATTTCTTCCTGTTTTTCAAAATTCTTGTGACTACTTTATTTGATTTTTTTCCATAAAAATTTTAGAATCAGCCTTTACATCTAGTCAGTCAACAATCCTGTTGGGATTTTGATTGGTATTACTTAGAACAATAAATTAATTGGGGGAAAATTAATGTTTTAAGAATATTGAGTCTTTCAGTGAGTAAACATGGCATACCTTCATGTAGTTAGTCAATTCTCAACATAAGGTCATATGTGTGTTTTGGGGGATTATTATCTAAGCTTCAGGGATTTTGATGCCACTTACTATAAATGGTACTTTTTTTTTTAAATTGCTTATTGTTTATATCTGAAAAAGTTTTTATAATTGGCCTTTTTTCTATGATTTCATAAACTTACTAATTTTATAAAAGTTTGTAGGTTCTTTGGTGAGTACTATATAGTCAATTATGTTGTTTGAAATAGTTTTGTCACTTTCTCTCCAAACTATCTAACTTTTGTATGGTTTTTTTGCCTTATTGCACTAGCTAAGCGTTTAGTCACAATACTGAGTAAGATTGATGAAAGCAAACATCCTAGACTTTTTTTGTGACATGTATGTTTTCATTTTTATCCAACAGAAAATTTTTTTTAATTTTCTTGTTTCTTCCCCTTTGACCCATAAGTACATTATTCAGAATTATATTTTTAAATTTCCAAATATTTGTGAGCTTCTTATATACTCTTTCTTTCATTTCTTCATTTGTCAGAGAAAATACTTTTTATGATTTCAATAACTTTAAATTTGCTATGACTTGTTCTGTGGCTTAGAATATGGCCTAATTTGGTCAATGTTGCATGTACCCATAAAAACAATGTGCATTTTGCTTTTTGTGGGCTGTTTTATAAATGTCAGTTACATCAAGTTGGTAGTCATTTTTTGCTCAAATATTCTAAATCCTTGCTGATTTTCCACTTACTATGACTTTGATTCCTGAAAGAGGAGTGTTGAAGTATTCATGTAAAATGGTGGATTTGTCTATTTTGCTTTTCAGTCGTCATAATTCTTCTTCTTCTTCTTTTTTTTTTTAAATAATTTGGAAAGAAAGAAGGGGACTGGAAGAAGGAAGGTGAAGGGATCAGCCAATGAACATATATGCATAAAGATAATTTGAGAATACTTACTTATTTTTTTCTTCAATTATTAAACAGAAATGTTTGTCCTGATGGAGAATCTGGCTCACACCCACACTTTTTTCTATGAGACCTTGAGAATCAGATGACTTCCAAAGATTGAAATGTTGGATGTTTGCAATGATGACACAGTAGCTAAGACAGGTAATATGGAAGGTCCCAGAAAGTTCTGAGTGGGTGCATAGAATCAAACACATTAATATCTTTGAGGGAAAATATGCAAACCCTGGCACTCAGTGAGTACAGAAAGACTTTCATAAACAGGCTCAATTTAGATTAGCCCATTGGCATTTCCAGTGAAGTACAACCTTTCAGTTGGCAGGCATTTGGATTGGGAAATTAGAGATAAGGGAGTATGGGCCTGTGGCAGCTCATATTTATGGGCACTAATACTATAAATTAGATTGCCATTTAAACTCACTAAGTGCACCAAGAAAAACAACAAAGATTAATAATAAAATGATTACATCAAGTAGCTAATGGAAAGCACTCTTGGGGCTGTCACATACCCAGTTACTTATATCTATTCAGGAGGTAAATACATATGTATCTATCAACAGGCCCATGCCTTCAGTTTAAAATTGAGTACCCAATAATTATGTTTGGTCAATATTAAATTCTGATCAATAATTAATTCATCATAATTAACTTTTTTAAAAAGATTTTATTTTTATTTTTAGAGAGAGGGGAAGGGAGGGAGACAGAGAGAGAGAAAAACAGCAATGTATGGTTGCCTCTCACATGGCCCTCACTGGGGACCTGGCCTGCAACCCAGGCATGTGCCCTGACTGGGAATTGAACCGGCAACCATCTGGTTCCCAGCCCATGCTCAATCCACTGAGCTATACCAGCCAGGGCAGAATTAACTTTTAAGGTATTAGATCTTCTAGGACAAAACCATTTTTGTAAATGAATTACTCTTTTGAAAACCGCAATAAAATAAGGTTTATCACTAGGAAACAACATTTTTCTTTAACCGCATCTCATTGAAATCCAACTTTTCTTTGCAGTGTGTGGAAGATGAGAATTAGGGCTTAGCCATACATGGACCTGTTTAGATATTTGATGCTACTGATTTAGCCTAACAGGCATTCCTTTAGTGTCAGGGCCAAGACTGTCCACTTCTTTGCCTGATCTATCGACCTTATTATTTGAGTCATAACTACAATCTCTATTTCTTTCCACATTTTTGTGGCACTTGAGGAGTTGAAAGAAAAATGGAAGCAAACTGATCTCATGGAAAGTAATTAAGCAGGTACAGACTCTGCTCTAAGGAAATATATTGCCAAGTCAATCTCATACTACCTTTTAACCCAAAAAGCAATATTTCCTCAAATCTGTTTAATCTTCAGTTAATCATGAGAGGAGCCTGATAGACTTAAGGTTTAATTCACTCACACACGTATTGCCTAGGCAATGCCTGGTCCATCCTATCTTATTGATAACATCTCACAGCTTATTAATTAATTTTAAAGTTTTTAAAAATTAAAGAAAAATTTCCTGATTTTGGCTCATTTGGAAGCTAAACTAAATACTCAGAAGTTCAAAAACTGTTATTCTTGCAACACAAATACACAGTATACACACACACGCATGAACACGCCCACCAACTAATGGAGACTCACTCCTTCATATTTAAGTATGAAATGTCTTACATTTCTCTGAATATCCACACACATTATTTAGAAAACAGCTTAAATAAACAATAGATTTTGAGATTCAATATCCCTTATGAGTTCAACCTTCTGAGATCCCGAGAAATAACTAAACACTCCCATTATGTTTAAAGCATATGACTCTTATTTAAGAACTTCAGTGGTCAGCTTCTGTGACATCTTAGTCAAGTGAATGTGAAATTGAAGTACCAAAGACTGACTACAGGAAAACATATTTAATTTTATTTTTTAAATTATTTTATATTATTCCTTCACAAATGTCCCCTCTAATTTGTCTCCACAAATGTTTTCGTTATAATTTATTTGTGATAACAGGATAGTCTCTGTCAAAGTGCTCATTTGACTGTCTTTTAAATGATTACTCCACAATGAAAAGTCTTTCCTTCTTTGACAAGGATGGGAGGAACCTCAGCAATATATGGGGCAAATAAAATACAGGTGTTGACTCAGTTAAAAGGACTATTTTAGACACCAATTCTCTTATTCAGATTATTTCTTCATTTATTTATATATCTGTATGATACAAATGTATTTTGGTTTTGCAAATGTAGCTAAACTTCTGTGTCCTTCTTTTTCCCATTTTTTTTTCATGCACCTGCTAAAAAGCAAGTTCCATGAGTAATCCACACCCGGCAGTCTCCTGTAAGTGTAGGAGGTAAGATTGCAGACTCTAAGATAGGTTTTACCTCCCACAGAGTCTAGAAAATTGAAGAATGGCTCAAAGGAATTGTAGCCAGACCTCAAAGAGCAGAGAGACACGTGCCATAAAAATTATAATCTGTGTGCAGTTAGTCTGTAGGCCAGAAATCTCTCCTGAGCTTCCAACAAGTGTAGCAATTATCTGGAAATCAGTGAGGAGGCAGCTGCAGTGAGGAATATAAGTGAAAGGAGTTTAGATATACTTAGAAGGTAAATTATTTATATATTGTCAACATTGACCACATTTTATTCTGTCCCATAATATGTTCTTTCTTCTTTGATAGAAGATTAAGAGTTGGTGAACAATAAAGATTATGTTAATATGACTAGCTTAATATTGTCCGATTCAAGGCTATGTGGGGAAGTCTGACTATATTTCCCTCATGAAATCTATGCCACTTAAAAGAGAAAGTTCTAGAGACAGAAAGAGAGAGAGGGAGGGAAGGATGAGAGAAAGTTCCCATCCATCACTTACACTGGTTTATTTCTTTTAGAAGACAGGATTTTCTTTTTTGTTCTTTCTGAAGCTCTATATGGTCCCTAATCATATACCTTTTAACCTTATTTCTATTATGTTCCCATTTCTTAGTTATCATCATTACTATTTGGTTTTTATCCCGTTTTTATTTTTGAAGCCATTCTTTTTAGAGAATGTTGACACTCTCATTTAAATCAATTGTTCTTCAAATCTGCACAGTCTCTCTGATACCAAAGTTGCCTTTCATTGTAATCTTAAATTGTTTCTACATTTTTTGACATATCACATTTTTCTTTTTATTAGTTTTCTTTGTTCTCTTGCAAGATTAAATCAACTTTTTTTTATTTTTAGATTTTATTTTCCAGAACGGAAACATGTAAGTCCATATTTTGAGCCTTTATAAGATTGAATATGAGTTTATCTTTTGAACTTGATTGATGGATTAGCTTGATATAAACTTCTAGGATGAAAACTATTTGTTTTCACTCCTTTGAAGGTCAACCTCCTCTGCAGTTTTGAATTCATTCTTATCAGTAAAAAAATCTTACTCCTTTTCATTTTAAGTATATTTTTAAAAATTCCATCTCACCACCCTTAAAAGTATTTAGGGCACTTTAAATATAGTCTTCTTTAAAATAATAATTACTGAGCCCAGGGATATCAATTTGCTATTACAACAAACTGTTCTGTAGTAAATTGCACCAAAACTTAGCTGTTTAAAACATGAGTTATGATTCTCAGGATTTTGGAGGTCAGTTAAAAGAAAGCTCATCTAGCCCATGCTCAGCTGGTTGGCTCTGCTTCGCTCCATGTGCATTCCCTTCTCCTGGGTTAGTAAAACTTCCTGGGTATTTTCTAATGCTACTGCCAGGGCCACAAAATAGCAACTCCAAGTGTGCAAGTGTTTTTCAAGCCATAAAATGTGCTGCACACACTGTTACATTGGCCAAAGTTTAAATCTCATGGCACTACCTAAAGTTAAGGAGCAGGAGCATACACTTAATCCTTTAATAGGAGGAATTGCAAACAAATGAGAAATATCATGGACTGTGGTAAGGGTAAAGATTTGGGGCCATAAAGAAAATCCCCCATGAGCCAGGATTTGCCCTCTGCTCAAATGTGGCCTATTGCTCAGTGTTCTCTTCGTTTTTAGAATTTATGAATGTCTCCTTCAGCTCTGGGTAATTTTCTTGTGTCTTTTCTGCATTTATTGAGAAGGTTGTATGACTTTATCCTTCATTCTGTTAATGCGATATGTTTTAGGTATTGATTTGTATGTGTTGAACCATCTTTGCATCCTAGGGATGAATCCCACTTGATCATGTACCATGGTTCTTTTATGTGCTATTAAATTCATTTTTCACTGTTTCTTTATTGTTTCTATAGGGATGCTTTCATTAGCATGGAGGGAAAAAAAGGAAGACAATAAATGGGAAAGAGGGAGAGAGAGGAGGAGGAATTAAAGAAGGGAAGGGAAGGAAGGAAAGAAGGAAGGAAGAGAGGGACAAAGTGAGGAAGGATAAAGAAAGACAAATCTGTTGAGGTTTGGGCCACCGTAAGAAGTCCGCAGGGAACTACGAGGTAACTGATGTAAAAAGTAGGTGCTTATAGCTAAAATTTGATTAATAAAATCAACTCAGAGCAAAATGGTTCTTTAGACAAATCAAAACAAATGCACAATTAGAGATGGAAGAGTACTGGAAAGGCAAAAAGAAAATCAACTTAAAGTAACATCATCTTTAATGGGTTATGTTAATGTTTAAAAACTGAATGTAAGCTATTTTTCAGAAGCAGCACATACACACACATTTCGCAACTAGAGTAACTAAGTGCCCTAAGGACTTGAGCAAATGAGAATAGCTAAAGTATGAAATACTGAACATGAACAGCCAATTATTTTAAAATAAATGCATTTTAAACAGATTGTCCAAAGTGTATACATTTGGCATGTCTAATCATGTGTGGTGTGCAGTTAGTTATTGAGAGCATTTAAAGGTTTGTGAAATGGTTTTTTTGTTCAAGTCACTTAAACACTCTCTTTTTCGTTGTTTCATTTGTTGAATAATGAAAAATCCAGCTTTACATGTCTTTGGATTTTATTAACTCATACAACTGATGATCTCCTTTTATTTTATCTAGTCTTTCTTTTCCACAACTCATTCTGCTCAGTGTTATTGTCCATATTTAGAGGAAACTTCCCAAATTACTATGAACCTCTAATCCCCACATCAGGAATTTGAGAGTGAAATCAAATGCCTTACTTTTGTCATTCAGAACTTCATAACATGCTTCTACTTTCCTTAGCAAATTATTTCCTAATTTAAATATGCAAGTCTTCTTGTTACCCCCTCAGTGCCTTCATTATCACAAAATGCATGTGCTTTTCCCTGTAACCTCTCTGGCATAATTGATGTCTAATCTCCAAGGCATACGTAGACTTCTCCACAAAACCTCTTGAGCATTCAAGCCCATAATGATTTCCACATAGGTGTTAGGAAGATAAAAAGATTGAAAAAGGAGACCCCACCTTCCATAAGTTTAGAATCTATTTGAGCAGTTGGAATATACACACATGAAAGTCAAGTGCATAGTAATGAATATATGATGAAAATATAGAAGAACTATGGAATTTCAGGTGTACCTACTGTATATATTTTGTTAACATATTAAAACATTTTAATACAAGCAAGGCAGCTATTTTCATCACCATATTTTACAAAGTATAAGTACATACAGGATGATTTTTAATCTATGGCTCAGAAAGGCACCATAACTGTTAAGATCCAGACACATATGCTTATAAATGAGGCTCTTATTTTGGAATGGCAGGAATAATATTAGTATAAACTCAGGTGGGCTTTGGAGTTTTAGCTATGAAGAACGAAAAGAAAAATGTCACTTACAATCTCTCTTTTCCATAAAGCATGGCACAGGTAGAAGAAACAATTGACAAATAATTAAAGCCTTTCATTTTTTTTAAACTTATTTTTAATTTTAGCTCAAAATATTTCCTTGCCCCAATAACACTGAAAAAAAAAGATGGAAAGATGATGGCAGCCAACATGACTTTCAGCTTGAAACCCACATCCGTTGCACTTGTTCTGAATTGCTTCCATTTCCCTGTGGAGGGTTCAGAAATTCCAGACGCTGCTGCTTAATTAAATTGAGAGAATGTAGGGGGCTCATTTCTTTAGCTGACAGCACAGAGAAAATAACTATTCCCCAAATCCCCAGTTTTCTTGGAGCTAGGTGGGGCGTTCTGACTAGTTTTAGCCGATCAACCACAAATGGAGCAACACGTGTATTTCCTGGCCCTCCAGCTTTCTCTTCTCATTTTAGGATGACCGAGTTGCAACAAAAGAGGGTGGGGCATTTGTCAGCTTGAAAGACTGTGGAGCAAAGAGTACCATGGGCCTTTGGCAGGTGTGTGAGTGAGACTCTCACCTCATTGTATCACACCATGGCAGTTTTATCACTGCAACTTCCCCTAATCATAGATGACACTCACATTGTATGTGGGTATGTGAGTGACTCTGTATCTCTGTGTGCCTGTGTGCAATGTGGTGTGGTGTGTTTGTTGGTGGTAAGACAAAAATCTCAAGGTTAGAAACGAAGCTGGAGGAAATGCTTTGGTCTACAGAATCAACCACTAGGCACCTTCTAGACAGACTGAGATTATTGTACGCACAATAGTGTGTCCATTGGAATTGTTCTCAGAGGTGTCAGGTTACTAGTTGCTATGGTTCAGGTTAAAATATTAACATTATTAAAATTAAAATATTTAACAAAATTAAATGTTAATTTTATTTAAATATTTAAAATGTTTTAAATATTAAATTAAAATGTTTTAATTTATTACAAAACTCTTGTATAAGAAGGGTTTTATAAGAACAAACACAGTCTTTATTATAGCAGATGTCTGATTAATTATCAGAACAGACAATCTTGGGAACAAGAGTTTTAAAAATGTAATTTTTCTTTAACTTTGTTCCCACTATACCTAGACAAATGACGGAGGTAAGGACAGGTGAGCTTAGTCTCAGGTCCTGTTTCACAGGACTAAGTGAAGGGAAACACATGAATTTATAGTTTACAAACCAGAGAAGTGTGAACAAATGCCACCTGTTATTAGAGGAATCCAGTGAACTCAAGGAAACATAGTAGGTGAATGACATGGAAGAATTTACAGCAAAGGTGGTTATTGATGATTCATGTAGCTCCACCAAACCAAGGTGTGATTCACATCTCTATGACTAACATAGTAAAAAGGAAATTGCCAAGTTTTAGCAAAAAAAAAAAAGGGTAAACAGGAGATCCCACAGAACATTTGTGCAACCTGTATAGAACTCCTCAGTGAAAATCTGTATTTAGGGTTCCCTAAATATAGGAGTGGGCAGTAATTCCATGCCCTGAGCTGTGACCGTTGTAAGTACACAAGCCAAGAGCAAATCCATTGGACTGCCCGTTCTTAAAATCATCAATGTATATGACAGTAGACAAGGTTTGAAGACTTGA
Source organism: Micronycteris hirsuta (assembly GCA_004026765.1). Taxonomy (NCBI): domain Eukaryota; kingdom Metazoa; phylum Chordata; class Mammalia; order Chiroptera; family Phyllostomidae; genus Micronycteris; species Micronycteris hirsuta. Next base: position 66,302 of record PVJI01004945.1, read on the forward strand.
AAATACTTTTCTTGAGTTACTATGAATAGGGAGTTATCATGTTTTATGACCTTTTTATTTGAAAGAAAACCTTTTCTGTTGTTTTTGGGTTTTTTATTTATATTTGTTTTGAACCCAACTTGACATACTTCACTTCCAAATATTCCACTGACATTTTTTCTAAGTCTTGTAATTTCCAAATGATTGTTTCAACTCAAAAATTGTAAAAATGTGATAATCACGTTAACATATTGTGCTGTCTAATTCTATGCCTGTGGCATGCCATCATGCAATTTATTATGGCTTCACAAATCAGTATTTACCTTCTGTTCCATTTGCAGATATACATTTGGTAGGATATCCTAATTGGAGATGTCAGGATGTTTCAATCTAATTAGTATAATTGCTTAGACAAGAAGAGCAGAAGTATTTATTTTTTTAAACTATAAATTCATAACCCCGATTGTCAAAAAGGCTATTGTTGATTATGTTGCCTAGGTAACCACAAGAGTGGTGGTTGTCAAGACTCCGAGTCTCTTGACATATAGAACCATCTGTGAAGATGAAACCCTAAGAAAAATGCCAGGCACTTGTCAAAGACCTTTATTTTTTTCTTGTATAATTTACTCCAAAAGAATTTTTAAACTCCAACTTCATATTTTTCTGCTGTAATTGTGATTCCAGTCATGCTTGACTAAATCTTTCTTTGAACTGTGTTTAAACTCAGATCTTAAATTTGACCGTCAGACATAGCTCAGCATCCACCAACCTACATGTAACCCATGGCAGTAGAAAAGATGGACATCATATGTGCTTTTTATTTTGGAGGAGAATGCAGAAAACACAAATAGATAGTGTTAAAATCAAGATGTCTTTTCAGAACTTCATTTCAAAATTGCCCATAATGTGACAGAAATTCACTAGGAATATTTTCTGCAAATGACGTATTATAGTTTTGGAAACTTCTAGAACAATGTTTAACTGCTCATTTTCTTATCAAGTGCCATTGGCCTGGAATTGCACATAGACAAAAATGGCACAACACATATTAGACACTTTTAATATTTGACTAACTTAATCAGAAAAGCCACTGACTGAAAGTGAAGTGGGAGAACACGTAGTTGATGTACTTCAGACTAGCACTGGCTGATGTGACTGCTTGCTCCCAGCCCCATGAGGGGATTCCTCACCCCACCAGCGGTCTTGTGACCTGCAGCCCTCCCTGGAGATGTAATACACCTCCTTGTCCCATTGTCACCATTGACTGTGTGACCTTGTGTGAGTCACTGACATTAGAGCATAAACTCAAACAATGGTTGTCTGGTTTATTTTGACCTGTTGCTTTTGCCATGAGAATAATGCCCTCTAGATACAGGATGTTTCGACTTGATTCTGGATGAGAAGCCCTGGGACAGAGTGGCAGCCCAGGCCAAAGCACAGAACCATCCTGACACATAGACCATGTGTGACACCAGTGAGCTCAGCAAGTCATCCGTGGCAAAACTCTTGACACTTGGGGTTTTTGGACCTTGGTGAAACTGTTTGAGTCCAGAGGCCTGTGGGCACCCTCCCTCCCCTTTGCTGCTGTATGACCTGCAAGACCAGACTCCGGTCACTGCTTGCTTTTGCTTTTTAATGATTTGATAATGTTCTACTTTAAATTTTTCCCAGGGTTAAACCTTAGCTGAGATCTCACTTTTCTAAGCCAAGTTCTCTGCCTATTTACAGGTTAGAAGAAAAAGAACTTGATTAACATGAGGGGACCTGAGTTAGGTTCCAGTTCTGCCTTGTGACTCCCTCACCTGTCTTCAAGGTGTTCATGCAAGGTTGAACTGGACCCTTAGTTGACTCTACATGTGAGTATTTTTTAAGTATAATGAATCTCCCTTCCTCCAACTGTAATTCACTAAACCTCACATTTTTTTCAATTATATTTTATTGATTATGCTATTACAGTTGTCCTGATTTTTCCCCCTTTACTCCTCTCCACCCAGTGCCCCCCACTCCCTCAGGTAATCCCTCCAACATTGTTCATGTCCACGGGTCATATGTATAAGTTCCTTGGGTACTCCATTTTCTATACTGTACTTTACATCTCCACAGCTATTCTGTAACTACACATTTGTACTTCTTAATCCATTCACCTCTTCACCTGTTCTTCCCTCCCCCCTCCCATCTGGTAACTTCTTTTCTCTTGCTGCTTTTAAGAGTCTTTATCTTTAATCATTGGCCTTTTAATTATCATGTGTCTTGGAGTGGTACTCTTTGCGTCAATCATAATTGGAACTTTCTGTGCTTCCTGGACTTGCATGTCTATTTCCTTCACCAACTTAGGGAAGTTTTCATTCACTATTTTCTTCAGGTATTTTTCCAGTTTCTTGCTCTTTCTCTTCTCCTTCTGATACCACTATGAGGCGAAAGTTGGACCTCTTAAAGTTGTCCTAGAGGCTGTTTATACTATCTTGATTTTTTTGGATTCTTTTTTTCATGTTGTTCTGTGTGGTTGTGTTCTGTGTTCTGTGTAGTTATGTTCTATGTATTCTGTGTGGTTGACCACTGACCACCAACCTACACCATCCGTGGAGGATCAGCTGTGCAGGGGTAGGGTAGTGGTGCTCTGGTGTGGTCTACAGCTGTCCACTGGGTATGATAGCCCTGGGGTTTCCTGGGTGGTGCAGGCCAAGGTCAGCCTCTACCAGTGTTTTGCCCAGGGCACCATGCCTGAGCTATAAAACAATCTGAGATGGCTGCTACCTGTGCTGGGCTTGGGGATTCCCAGGCAAAACTAAGCTGTGAATCTAATCTGGCTGCTGTAAAGAGCTCATGGATGCCAGCTGTTTCTTGTTTTATAGGATTTAGGAGACAAGACCTGCCATTCTTATGGAAAAGCACCTTCGGTGGGCCTATAAGTTGGGTGGGGCAGAGCCTCTGGGGATCTCCAATGCAGGTCAAACAGTGTTAGCCAGGTTGTTAGAGTCTCAGATATGGCACCAGCTTACTGGCTGTGTTAGTCGAAGGTTTAGCAAAGGGACAATGGCTTGTGCTCACCTTGGTGCTGGACACTTCAGTGTCTCCCTGTATACACCATTGGTGCCTTTCAGGTTGCCACCCCAGTGCTGGAGCTCAGAGAGAGTAAGTCTGAGTAAGTGAGTCCATGTGGGGTTTTTTTTAAGGGGAACTGTGTGGGGCTCCAGAACTTTCTTCCCCAACTCCATAACCCCTGGTTTTTGTAGCCAGAAGTTGTAAGGACTTCTCTTCCTGGCACTGGAATCCTGGGCTGGGGGCCTGGTATGGGTCTGGGACTCGTTGCTCCTGAGATATTCCTCCTGAATTTCTATCCATGTGGGTGGGGGACCATCCTGTTCAGTATCTCTCCTCTCCTACCAGTCTGGATGAATGTGGTTTCTTTAATTCCATAGCTGTCAGACTTTCATTCAGCTCAACTTCTGATGTCCGAGTCATAGTTGTTCTATATTTTAGTTGTAATTTTGATCTGGTTGTGTGAAGAGGCAAGCCATGTCTGTCTGCACTGCCATCTTGATCAGAAGTCTTGAACCTCACAGTTAATATCAGTGATCAGAGAAATGCAAACTTAAGTGAGACAACTCCATTTTTTGCTATCTTTCCCATTGTATTAGGCTATTTATTAATAAATAACGTAAACTCCTTAACCATGGGAGTGTTTTCCTAATTATTTTCTCCCTTTGCAATTACAGGCCACCTACAGGGTGTGCCATTGTTGCTAGATTAATTGATTAATGAGACATGTGAGCTGATGAAAGCACAAGTACTATATGAAAATATTAGCTGGGATATATTTCTCTGATTACTTTTAGCCCCTCATCCCATTGTAGCTGAGAAGATAGCCATCAGCACGCTGTTCCTGAGTGCTAGAAGTTTTAACTGGCAACAAAGAGAACAGGAGAGGGGAACACTACTCCAGGGCCAGCAACACTTCTAAGCATCAGAAATTCATTGAATATTTTAAAGGAGATAAATAGAGCAAACAAGAGTAAATCTGGGTTGGGAGGTGGAGTTCACAACTTTGCTAAAAATCTCTCACAAACGTAATTACTATGTATTCAGTAAGATCCAGCTATGGGTTCATCAAGCTCTTGATCCTTGACCACAATTCAGCAATGTCGTATTAGGTTTAGTGGCCACTAAATTGCTTGGTTTATCATTAGGTAAACTTGGGTCCTCTGAGCTTGAGTTTGCCTTGAATATACTGATCCACAAATAGCAAGTCATATGTCCTCTGCTGTCGGGCACATCTTCACTGCTGTTTTCCAGTAAAAGTGCACTATTTAAAGAAGGATTGCTTGTGGTAGATATGAGTATTCTATTTCTACTGGTTTAAAGTGCACTTGACATTTTTTTTTTTCCATATAGTACAATGTTTTCGCAACAGATACTCTGGAGCACTCTGTGAAATAACTTCTCTGATGAGCCAAGAGTCTAAGATCTCAAGAGTTAGACAATAGTGAGAGAAGGGGCCTTGTGAGTAGACTTATTTGTGCTCCACTATGAAATGAAGGTGCTTGAAAATACCTCTGGAAGAGCAGCTCCACAGATATTCCACCAGCAGTCATTTCTAGTGGGGGTAGTAGGGCAAGAATGATGGAACAGGAGGCATTGGCAATTGCTGGATAATGCAGAAGATTATAAATATTGCTAACAACAAAATAGTATCAAATGCACTAGGAAAATAAGCAACAATGATGCCTCTGCAATGCTAGGGAAGGGCCTGAATGGTCTCACCTGCCAGTCCTGGTGGCTGAGAGGTGAACAGAGTCTGTCACATAGACAATAAGGTCAAGAGCTATTGGAAGACCCGCACCGACAGTACAAAGATCAAGTACAACTTCAGAGCCTTATGACTGTGTTGTTTATCCTTCTTGTTAGAAAAAAATATTGGATAAATGGATTGTGAGGGTAAAGGAGAGAACATCAGGACTTCAACTTTTACTTAGATTTATGTCACATACTTGTTTTTCACATCCAAAGCAAAAGATTAAAGCTGAAAGGCAATTCAAAGAGATATGATGTATAGTGTGTCCTCCCTGGGTTTGATGGGTAGGAGGCATGAGGATGGAGGAAGCTCCAGCCCCTGTGGTTTAGGACAGCTGTGGACAGGAGTCAACAGACCACTCCACAAACTGAAGCAGATATATCATCACCTCAAACAGGCAAACCTTTACCTGTGGCTGGAACAGGGTTAGTGGAATCTTTATCTGCAGTTAAGTCATGAGCTGGTTTAAAATTTTGCATTTTGGCCTTAGAAATTTTATAATGTCACTTCAGTTTATAAAAAATTGAAATAAAAGGACATTCTGCATAAAGAATATATAGAGATGGGCAAAAGTAGGTTTACTGTTGTGCGTATGGAAAATAATACAATAATTAATAAATAATAATACAAGAATAAACTCTCTGTTTTGCATACTCCCAACTGTAAACCTACTTTTCCTCTCCCCTATAATAACTGGGTTGATCCATAGCTGAAATTTCTGCACTGTTGAAAAACTTAGTTATGAGACTGAAACAAAGAGTAAATAATTAATAGTCTCAAGAGCAAATGTTTGGGACCATCTATGAGGTTGTACAGAAGGTATCCAGCCAAGTAATATGAAAAATAGAGACATTTACTGAAGAAGATATGAGATACAAGAAACATTGTACATAGGACAATGACACCTCAGTCCTCTTCAAGTAGGCACCTTGGGACCTCATGCAGTTCTCCCAATCTCCATCAGCTGCCCCTGCATGTTTTCCTGAATATCATCAACAGTCTGAAATCTCTTTTCTTTCAAAGGTGATTTTAGTTTTTGGAAAAGCCAGAAGTTGCAAGGTGCCAAATTTTGGTTGCAGGAGGGCTGAGTTACCTGGGTGATTTGATGTTTCACCAAAAATCTCTGCACGAGACATGATGCATGAGCGAGGGTGTTTTCATGATGAAGGTGCTAATCACCAGTTGCCCATTAGCTGCATCCTTCTGAATCATCCGAATAGTTTCCATGGAGGAACGTTCAGGATTCACACAAAATTTGATGCAGATTTGTTGATCTAATTACACAGTCATTTTGAATGTGACGGCCACACAGAACACATGCTTACTCAGTGGAGTATACCTCCCTCACTGACTAGTACAGTGAAGTTGTCATTGTTCACACATGCTCATTCCAGTCCACTCTCCTTGGCTGATGGGTTACATCAATATCACACAAACTTTTATCATTATATTAACAATGGCTCAACTTTTTCCAGACAGAATTCATATTATGGAACAGAGACTGTAAATTTTGTGTTAGGACAGGGAAGCTATGGTAAGGGCACAGGAAGAAATGGTGACTTTTAGGAAACCTAAAGATGTTTTTAGTGATGGAAACAGCGAGTTTTATTCCCTGACCAGAAATCTACACACAAGACAAATTCCCGATGAAAGAGACATTCTTAAGAGCATGGTGTGAAATGTCAGCTTTATACTAATTGTCACTACAAGTCACTCCCAGGTCCACAATATCTTTCAGACACAGAATTAGTGAATGTACTTGGGAGGAAGATCTCTGATTTAATGCTATGTGTTCGTATGTAAATTAGCATTAATTTTCCTTCTAAAGAAGGAGGGAGTAATTTTCAACAGAAAAGAAAAATAGAAGAAAATGTTGGAAAGAGAAATGTCCCTCTTCTCTTAAAAATATATCATTTTTCTGGCTTTCTGAAACCATGCAAATGAATTTGTTCTATGTACTCACATTAGCTCCTGTTTTACCCTAATTATATTTCCATTAAAAAAAACAATTATCTTTAGAAATAAGGGGATGGGGAGTCATCCTGCTAATAATACAGAGCTCAGCGGTGCTCTGGGCAGAGGTGCGGCCCGTCCAAGCATGAGAACACAGGCTGTCTCCCTTGCATTTCTGCAGAACAACAGGGTGGCTTCTGTGTGGTAAAGGCCTCTTCCTGAAGAACATTTCTCTCCTTTCCTTTTTAGAGTGTTTTGGCAGGTTCATGTTCCCGACTGAGTGGTTTTGCCACCATGGTTCTCATTTGGTATTTGTTATTGAGTTCTGCTGTCTTGCTCACCAGAACCAGGGTATTTTATGAGATTTGTGTTTGTCACTTTATGTTTTAGAAGTTCAGAATGGAATCAGGTGAATAAATATTTCCCAAAATGAAAATAATGTTAGATATTTTTTGTCTCACCTACTCATAAGAGAAATTACTTTCATGCTCTTTTTTTTTTTTTTAAGGGAGTTGAAAATCAACTTCTCATGCCATTTACCTGAAATACCCTACAGGATTGCATGATAACATAGTGTCCAAATGCAGCACATATGTAAATAATCTGAGGAAATCTAGGTTGGAGAAGTATCTGCTTTGAACTTCCTCAAATATCTGGCATGTGGCTGGACATCAGCTTAGTGCCTTGTTCCTTATTTCATTTGAACCATATCCTAACTCACAGCCCTTTCCAGCTCCTCATACTGCCAGGAAATAAAATTCTATTTCACATTTACAGAGTCCATCATCCAATCAAGCAAAGCAAATACCATAGCCTTTGTAAGAACAGATAATGTACAGATTTTCATGAACTTGGGTCACATCATATTTCCTGCAACCTCCTGTCAATGACCGGTCTCCATTGATTGGCTTGGAACATGCATTTAATCCTGCCCCTCGCACCAGTGACAGGAAGAGGTACCCTGTAGTATTTCAGCTTTCTCAGGAACACTAAAATTGGAACAAGGGAAACCGTTTAAATTATTTAGAAAAAGAAAAGTATATTTCAAAGCTTTAAAATTCTTAGTCCCAGAATTGTGTTACTATTAGAAGTAATAAACGTGCAGGACAATACAAAGCTGCAATAGAGACAGCGTGATGTTGGTGAGAGAGCAGACAAATGCAGTACTGGAACAGAATAAAGCGCCCGGCATAGACCCACTAAATATGGGCAACTGGTCTTTGACAAAAGAGCAAAGGCAATACCATGGAGCAAAAACTTTTTTTAACAAATGGTGCTAGAATTACTAGACATTCACACATGATGAATCTAAAGACACCTAATCCTTCACAAAAATTAACTCAAAATGAATTATAGACTTAAATGTAAAAGGAAAAACTATCAAACTCCTAGGAGATACCACGTGAGAAAACCTATATAACCTTGGGTATGGTGATGAGGTTTTAGATACAGCACAAAATGGCATGTTCCATGAAAGAAAAAAATCATAAGCTGGCTTCATTAAAATTAAAATCTTATGCTTTGCAAAAGACATTGTCTAGAGGATAAGAAGATAAGCTACAGACTGGGAAAAAATATTTGCAAAAGACATCTAATAAAGGACCATTTTCCAAAATATACAAAGAACTCTTACAACTCTTTCATAAGAAAACAAGAACATGATTAACAAATCAGCCAGAGACCTTCACAGACATGTCACCAAAAAAAAGGTACTCATCTGGAGCACATGGAAAGATACTCCCTATCATATGTCATTCAAGAGATTCAAATTTTAAAAAATCAGATACCACTACGCATCTATTAGAAAGGCAAAATTCCTGAACACTGGCAACACCAAGTGCTGGTGAGGCTGTGGAGCAACAGGAATTCTCATTCACTACTGATGCAAATACAAAATGGTATAGGCAGTTTGGAAGTCAGTTGGGCAGTTTTTATAAAATTAAACATGCTCTTACCATATAACCCAGCAGTTTCAGTCTTATGTACTTATCCAAACGAATTGAGAATGTGTATTTATAAAAAAGTCTTCATATGGCTACAAAATGTAGTGGCTATTCAAAATTGGCAAAACTTGGAAGCAACCAAGGTGCCATTTGGTAGGTGAACGGACAAGTAAGTTGTGGTCTATCCAAGCAGTGGAATCTTACTCAGCACTAAAAAGAAATGAGCTGCCAACCTATGAAAATACATACAGAAACCTTAAATACATATTACTAAGTGAAAGAAGACAGTCTGAAAAGTCTACATACTGTATGATTCTAACTATATGACATTCTGGAAAAGACAAAACTATGGAGACAGTAAAAACATCAGTGGTTTCCAGGGACTGTGGAGGTTGAAGAGGTGACTAGGCAGAGCACAGAGAAGTTTTTATGGCAGTGAAACTACTCTGCATGACTCTACAGTGGTGGATACTCGTCATTATACATTTGTCCAAATGCATAAAATGTGCGGCACCAAGAGTGACCACCAATGTCAACTGTGGACCCTGGATGATGAAGACATAATGTACGTTCATGGATTGTAACAAATGTTGCATCTGGTGGGAATACTGATCATGGAGGAAGGAGATGGTGCATTTGGGGCCCAGGGTCTATAGGGGAATCTCTGTACCTTCCGCCCAATTTTGCTGACCTAAAACTTCTCTAAATATAGGCTATTTTAAAAAAAATACAATAAACATCAGGTTCATTATTTCTAATTGCTTCCTGTAGACTTTTACTGGACTGAGCATCTCCATGACACCTAGGTGGTATTGCTCTTGGGCAGGTGTTCATCTGGAGACCACAGTTTTTGATTTTAGGTGATGCCAATATCATGAATCAGAGTTTGGAACTGCTCTGTACATAGTTAATAACAGAAGAACAATTTTAAAAACACATTTGAAACCTGAAAAGATCATGATTTTCAGGTTTCTACTGCTGGTCAAACCACATCGAACTTGCACTGGGCAAAGGATCTGGAAACCCTTTCTTTTTCTGAGTTTCTCAGAGGCATTTTTGCTGGAAGTTGGATGCAGTTCAGGAATACAGTTGGGTGGAAGTTGCAATCACAAAACCTGCTTCAATCAGGCGAATCCATAAACTGATAAGACACAAAATGTATCACCTTGGATACTATGTGTGTTGGTATACTTCCCAAAATAGCAGGAGGATATATTTTCTTCACTTTATAACTGCTTGTCAGCAATGACGTTGAGAACAGCGTGGTGGGTGAAGACAGCCAGTGTGTGAGGTGTGTGAGTGTGTGACTCCTCAGACTTCAGAATAATGAGATTTTTAGAAGAAAGTATGCATGTATGTAGAGATTATAAGTGATTTTAGTATTTACTCTTTATATGTAGTGGACTTTATTATATATTTTTATATTTTATGTAATTCCAAAAATGACTATGCTTTTTGTGATCAGGAAAATAATACTGAAATTTTATTCACATATATAAATATTCCTTATATATACAACACTATTTCATGTATGTTCTTTATATATAAAATATTTAAATGTAAAATATTTTGGTAAAATGTCCAGATATGCGTGTTATAAATAGCGTATAGATATAAACATATAGAAACAAATATGTTGACAGAAAAGTATTTACATGTAAATGTAGAAATTATTGCTGTAAGTTGAACATGTAGCCCTAGTATGTTATATCATTTCCTTATAAATAAAATCATCCTAACTTGTACACAATTCTAAGATAATTTATATTATTAGAATTTTTCATATGTAAAAATTATGTTAATAAACTGAACTATTCTTCATAAAAAGTTCATTTCTTACACATGTCTTTCTTTAAGCTTTATATTAATATTTTGTTGAAAATACATTCTAAAATATTTCCCACTTCAGGCTGGTTTTATAATTTTGGGACTCTGGGTATAAAATAGTAAACTAAGATTATAAACTTGGATATACATATTATTACTTTCCTGCATTTATTATTGGAATCTGATATCTATATCATACAAAATAAGCTGCTATAATTTAGAGACATTTGTAGGAAAAGTAATAATTGAATGAAATAAAACTTACTTCATTTTATATGTAGTATTCAGCAAAATTGAGGTCTTAGGGAAAACAATAGACGATGTCTATAACTTCGGATTTTTTAAAGTGATGGATATGAAAGTTAGTAAGGATGCACATGTGAAGAATCAGGAAGAGGCACACTCTGTGAGTGAAGCTGGAAATGCGCCTGCCAGCACAGGCTGTTCTAGACAAATCTCATATGAAATCTCATAAAAATCACATTTCACACCATAACCTAAAGTCCAGGAAAGATATAGACATCAGTCAGTATAATTTATCAGGAAATAATGGACCTGACAAAATTATAATCCCTGACATGTTAGCTTCAAATAATTATGTATAAACTTTGGAATTAATATCTAGCTGTCCATCCAAACTCTTTCTTCTATTGGATTACTGTTTGGGAGTGGTTGTCCAAAGGGGGCCAACTTCCCCAGCCTCTTCCGACAGGCCTAGCTGTGCTCACGGGTGTTGGATAAAGTATCACACACGACTGTAGGTCAGGTTCACTAGACACACACTGTTACCTCCTCCTCTCTATGAGTACTGACTGTCACTGGCCAGGGTGAGCATCAGGACTAAGTGGTACTGGTGACAAAATGGCCATCAGCCTGGGCTTCTGAGTGGCTCCATGGAGTAAATACTTCTTGCCCAAAGGCATGAACAAGATTTTATTCATTAATATTAAGACATTTGCCCTGGCTGGTGTAGTTCAGTGGGTTGAGTGTGGGCTGCAAACCAAAGGGCCGCTGGTTCGATTCCCAGTTAGGGCACATGCCTGGGTTGCAGGCCAGGTCCCCAGTGGGGGCCATGTGAGAGGCAGCCACACATTGATGTTTCTCTCCCTCCCTTCCCTTATGTCTAAAACTAAATAAATAAAATATTTTAAAAAATTATTTACATGACATTTATAATACTCCTTTCCCCGACCCCCATCCCTGTAACAGATCACCTATGTGGCGAGAACACTACAGATAATTAGAAGTTGAAGAATACCTGTTCATGAAGTATTCAGGCAAAGGAACCAAGGGGCCAACTTAAACTTTCTAACCAAACCTAAGCCTTTTCTAAGTTGTCACCAAGGAATTCTCTGTTGGATTTAATGTTTCCATAAAAAAAAGAAACAATTATAATTAAAGAGCATGGAACTCAGTGCAGTGGAGATAGTTTAATGTCATATTTCCATGCTCTTATTCTTCACTAATTAGTTTAGTGACATGAGTCTTCAGATCCCTTTTTTGACGAATGATATTAATACTTATTCTTGGGTACATCCTATGAGCAAGGTGAAAGTACTAGATAGATGAGGCAAAGTCATGCTGTGAAGACACACTTTAAAGAGAAGGAATCGAGTGCTGCCGAGAATTCATAAAACATCATTGTTGACAAAGGTGTCCTCTCCTGCCAAGGACGTTTAGTAAGTCTTACTCATTACATTGCATTTGGGCAGGTGGTGCCACAGTCCGGTCATAAGGAAACATGTTTAAAAGGAAGAGCACTAGACTTGGTGGCTTCAGAGTCTCTGGCAGCAAAGGAGGTGCCTTAGGACTGTGGGAGAAGGATGGCGGATACAGCCTCCCAGGATGGGCGGGTGCTGCTTAGACACTGTTTTGTTGGTTCAGGGACCTCTCTCTGAGAGCACAACAACTTTTGTTTGAAAGGAACCACCCTGTCCGTGATTGTTACATCCCAACACAGTCTGTCACCTCTTTTCTTTTCCCAGAGTGCTGAAGTATCACAATTTTCTTTGCTGCTCATTCAAGCAATCCAGAAGCACCGTGAAAAGCAGGGCCCTGAACCTGAGAAGTATGTCTACAAGTATGAAACAGAAAAGAAATAATAGAAACAATTTTCTAAAGGTGTAATACACACTCAATCAGGACGGGTAAGCAGGAGAAGGACATGTTACATAGAATGTGACAAAACGTGTGTCCTGGGTACCATTTCAGGTCTGGTGCTCCCTTGTATATTCTGCTGTGTACTTCATAGCAAATGCTCATTTACTCATAGTTTATAAAGCCAGTTTGGTTATTTGACCCATTGTTAAATATTCTATGTCAATTCGTTACTTCTGTTTTGCTCCCCATCTCAGTGAATGACAATGGCATTTACAGTTCTTCAAACCAGATGCTTTGAGAATTCTCATTTTTTCTTTTGTTTCTATCTGAAAACCCTAAAGATCTGTGAATAGAGTGGTCATCTCCTTTCACTCCTCCCACAGTTCCTAGCCAATTCTGATCTAAGCCACCATTACACCACACCTGGAATGTGGCAGTGTCACTTGGACGTCCCTGCCTGCTGTCACCACCCCTCAACGCCTTCTCTCTGCACAGCAACTGGAGAGGTCCTTATGAATAGAAGTCATTCAGTGGTCTCGTCTGCCTCACAGCTCAGAATAAAATAAATAATTATACCTCAGTTTATAACTACCTACATGATGTAGCCATCACACCAACTCTTTGTTTTCATCTGCCATTTCTCTCGATACAGTGGCCTCATCTATTTATCTTGATTATTGGGTCTCAGATAATGGTTACTTGCTCCTCCCACTAATTTTAATGCCATCTCTGCCCACACTTGCTGTAGGGTTATGCTTTATGCATCATAGTGGAGAACCTGCCGACATATAAATGAAGGTTGCCAAGCTCTAGTCCTACCTTCTGATATAGTCCAAATTGTGCTTTGTTTTCTTATAAAGCACTTATTACTTCCCTGACATATCAAATATGGCTTAGTCTGTTGTTTGGTTAGCTACCAAACTCAACTAACATTTTATCCCTATGAGAGGCAATACATTGTCTTTCGTTTCTTTTTTAACTACTGTATTCTCAGCACTTAAAATAATGTCTGGCATTGCCCGAATGGTGTAGCTCAGTGGATTGAGCACGGGCTGGGAACCAGAGGGTCCCGGTTCAATTCCCAGTTGGGGCACATGCCTGGGTTGCGGGCCAGGCCCCCAATGGGGGCCATGTGAAAGGCAACCGTACATTGCTCTTTCTCCCTCCCTTCTCCTCTCTCTGAAAGTAAATAAATTAAAAAAAAAATCTTTAAAAAAATAATGTCTGGCAAGTGGTAAGTGTTAATAATCAGTTGTCAAAAATTATGAAGTGACTTTCAATTATTTAGAATAACTGATTTTTTTAAACTATAGTTTCTTTTAATTACACTGATTTTTTCAGGCAAGGCCCAGTATTTACAGATAATTTTTAAATTTGTTATTAAATTTACTGGGGTGACATTACATTTCCAGTGTACAATTTTATAATATATCACCTGTATATCACATTGTGTGTTCATCATCAGAAGTCAAATCTCCTTCCATCACCATATTCTTGTATTTGACCCCTTTACCCTTTACTACCTCCCTACCCCTTCATCCTTCTGGTAACCACCATACTGCTGTCTTTGTCTATGAATTTTTGTTTATTTGTTTCTCTCATTTGTTCATTTATTGCTTTCAGTTCCCTACCCCACATATGAATGAAATCATATAGTTCTTGACTTTTTCTCTATGACTTATTTCACTTAGCATGATATCCTCAAGACCCATCCATGTTGTTGCAAATGGCAGTATTTCACCTTTTCTTATGGCTGAGTAGAATTCCATTGTGTGCATGTACCAGTCCTCTGTCGGAGGACATTGTGATTGTTTCTGTGCCTTGGCCACCACGAAAAATAACACTATGATGAACATAGAGGTACGTATATCTTTACAAATAAATGTTTTTAAATATTTAAGATGGGGAACACAGGGGTACATATATCTTTACTAATAAATGATTTCAAAATTTTAAGGTCGATACCCAGAAGATGGGTTGCTGGGTCACGTGGTAACTCTAATCTTAATTTTTTGAGGGATCTCCACACTGTATTCCATAGTGGCTGTACCACTTTACATTCCCACCAGCAGTGAGTGAGGGTTCCTTTTCCTCCACAACTTCTTCAACACTTGTAATTATTTGCCTTGTTGATGACAGCCATTCTAACAGGTGTGAAGTGATATCTCATTTTAGACTTGATTTGCATTTCCCTAATAGCTAGTGAAGTTGAACATCTTTTCATGTATCTGTTGGCCATTTGTATGTCTTCTTTTTTTTTCTTTGATTCTTTAAATTTATTTTTAAAAAATTACTTTATTGTTCTTCACTTATAGTTGTCTGCATTTTCTCTCCTCCTCTCCTCCTGACCCCATCCAAACCCACCTCTCTCCCTTGCTTCCACCCTTTCCCTTGGTTTTGTCCATGTGTCCTTTATAGTAGTTCCTGAAAACCCTTCTCTCCACAGTCCCCTCCCCGCTCCTCTCTGGCTATTGTTAGATTGTTCTTAATTTCAATGTCTCTGGTTATGTTTTCCTTGCTTTTTTCTTTTGTTGATTATGTTCCAGTTAAAGGTGAGATCATATGGTATTTGTCCCTCACTGCCTGGCTTACTTCACTTAGCATAATGCTCTCCAGTTCCATCCATGCCGTTGCAAAGGGTATAAGCTCCTTCTTTCTCTCTGCTGTGTAGAATTCCATTGTGTAAATATACCATAGTTTCTTGGTCCACTCACTTGCTGATGGGTACTTAGATTACTTATGTCTTCTTGGGAGAAGTATCTGTTCAGGTCCTCTGCCCATTTTTAATTGAATTGTTTGTTATTGCATTATTGAGTTGTATGAGTTCTTTTTGTATTTTGGATATTAACCCTTTATCAGAAGAGTTGTTTGCAATTATTTTCTCCCATTTGGTTTGTTGCCTTTTTATTTTATTAACAGTTTCATTTGCTGTGCAGAAGCTTTTTAGTTTGATATAGCCCCTTTTTAAATTTTTCCTTTACTTCCCTTGCCTTTAGAATCAAATTCATAAAATGTTTTCTATGACCAAGGTCCGTAAGTTTAGTACCTGTATTTTTCTCTATGTAATTTATTGTTTTAGGTCTTATATTTAGGTCTTTGATCCATTTTGAGTTAATTTTTTTATACTGTGACAAATATCAGTCTAGTTTCATTCCATTACCTATGGCTTTCCAATTTTCCCAGCACCATTTATTCAAGAGGTTTTCTTTCCTCCATTGTATGTATTTGGCTCTGCCACTTCCTGTGAAATAAAAATATTTACCAGGTGTCTGATTAATGAAGTTAGGTCAACAACTAAGGATAGAAAAATTACTAGGAAAAATATAAACGGGCAGCCAAAACAGCAAGACGTCAACTGTGACTGTGATTGATTGAAAGTACTTACTTCCTATTTTAAAAAAGTGTCTGCACTGTACAGATTGTTTTTAGTAACCTTGCACTAATTTACACAGAAAAACTATTTTTTTTTCTAAACACCAATATGCTAGCATGATTTTTTGGGTGGTGCACATTGTCCTAACTGGATGGAAACTTTCTTAACTCTCTTCCCCCTGCCAGCTTTAGAGATTTACAAGAGGAGGGATGTGTGCATATATTCGAAATAACAAATATAAAAATTTTCTTAGGTGTTTACCTCAGTCCATCAGGCTCCCACCAATCTCCCACTTGGACTTTTAGGAGAAGATGAGAATGGATTTCTCCTGGCCACTCATTCATGCAATAACAATGTTTAGCCATATTTAAGTCAGGGTTTGACTAAATTGCATAATCTTTGAACAATTCTCATCTTTATTGACCAATACGTTTCAAGAAGGCAAAGATTCTAATTTAATCTCCCTGGTAGGCATCTTGCTGGCATAGTTGTTGAATGAATCATCTCCTAGGTCTCATCTTTTAAAGTTGATTCAAGTTCCAAGAGCCTTTCACTTTATTTATATGATCTCCAATTGAAGATCCACATGGGCAATTTATACATGCAGGTTACTTTCTCCACAGCAAAACAGCACACACTTATTCAGAGGTGGTTTTTTTTTTTTCCACCAAATAACTACTTGAAGACAAGAAACACTGTTAAATAATTAAAGCATCTATTTATCTCCTTGTCTGTGTGTGCTCTTCATCTGATCTCATTATAGTTGAAATACTCTGTTTCTTGGTGTGCCCTATTTTCTCTGTTATTTGTGACATATCAGAGAAAATGATATGGGTATCATGTTATAAGACCTTGACTCCTACTTAAATCTTCTGTTTTAGCAGGTAGGTGTCCTGTTTAGGTCTCATGCATATTTCCTGTCTACTTGCAGACTGTGTCTCAAATGTTGATTTTGGAAGACTTGCAATTCTCTCTGGTCACCCTGCTAGTGTATCACACCAATGCTGATCTAAAATCTCAGTAGAGCTTATCACTGTAGTTCAGTTCCCAAACCTTTGGCTGTGTTAGTTCTTGTCAGGTCCACGATCGGAGGTTGTCTCAGAATCACGTACTGCCTTAAAAAATCCCTTTCTCCAGCTCATCCCTCTCTCAAATCCTCCTTCTACTCTACATGCGAGGGAGGAAAGCTCTGCCTTTATTACTGTGAAACAGTCAGAGATGGCGGCTCCACCCAGCTCCCTGCCAGCCATGATCCCCTGAGGAAGTGGGTGAGTGTGGTCATTTGCTGGTGCTCTGCTGGGGTTGACTGGGTATTGTCAAGGACTCATCCTGATGGCCACCCCCTTGCCTAGATAAAGGAGACATTTCTTGGGCCTTTTTTCCATTTCCATACATTGCATTTCAAGGTCAGGGGATTCTCCAGTCTGGGATACACAGGAGGTAGTGCTTCCCACATACAGGGGATAAAAAGGAACTCACCATTGTGTCCTTTTTCATATCTCAACACTCCTAACCAATCTGACTTTTTCTCCATCTTTTAACAGTTTTCTGATATTTGTTTCTTATATATCATCCAAGGTTTTTCATTGTAACTATTTGGAAGAATAGAGTGGAATGCATTTAACTCCATCTTGTCCAGAACTAAAAATCAAGTTGTCATATTTCAAAATTACTTTTTTGCATAACACGAACAAAGTTTAAGACAAAAGACACTTTGAAACCCAAAGAAAAGAATAAAATGAGAAATTATTAAAAACACACACTTTTCTATTTAAGGCTTTTATTTTAGTCTTGTACCTCTAAAACTGTAAGAAATGAGACACAAGGGAGTGGACGAGTACTTCTTGACTGTTGACTCCTTTTACTGCTAAAGCAGCTCAGTGACTAGAAATAAAGAAAATCACCAAGATTGAAGATAAGAGCAGAAGCTATTAGCTCAGAAGTTCTATTTCACCTCTAAGAACAGGAAAGGCAGTGATTGTAGGACTGGAGGTGAGCTTGGGGGTTTAGGAGTTTCGTGTAGTTTCCAGGTCCTTTTTTTCTGTTCTTCAACTATTAAACCAAGTTAAAAGATTTGTGATGGTTCTGAGGAGGATCCACCTCCAAAACACTGAAGCATGAATTCAAAGAGGCTCCGGAGAACATCAAACTCTCGAAGGACAGGAGCCTGGATCAGCCGTGAGGCCCAGGCCTCATTCTCTCTTCCTCCGCAAGAGGGGCAAAAATCTGATTTTGAATACCATACTGATACAATTGTAGATTTAGATAATTAACATTAAGTGTTAATTAAATGTTATCCTTTCTGGTTTTCCACTTCTTTCTGCCTAACCAAGATTCTGGAATCACTTTATTTCTACAAACAGACTTATTTTAATAGATCAATTAATTCAGATTTTGTTTGCTGGAAAATGTCTTTATTTGGTATTAATTTTTAAAGCCTATTTTCACTGAGTATAGAATTCTAGTTTCATAGTTTGTTTTTTATGAGTTTCAGTTTAAATAAGCTATTCCATTGTCTTTACTCTCCTATAATTTATGCTTTAGTCCCTTTAAAAATAACTACTGATAAATGCTCTGGATAATTTTAAAGATAAATCCATGGATGACTAAAAAAATTTTCCCCCTCTCTTTTTTATGGAGGTTAACCATTCTGTCTCAGGGCATGTGATTACATTATATTTATTGGGTTTGGTGCTGACTGCTTTCTTGAATATGTGAATTTATTTTGTTGCTTCTGTCTCTCGCTTCTTTATTACTGTGGGAATCAAATTACTTTTATGTTATATCTTTTCACCAAGGCATGTATGTGTGTGTATATATATATATATATATATATATATATATATATACACACACACACACACACACACACATACATATGTATATATATATATATACACATATATATGTGTGTGTGTGTATAAAATCTGTATATATATAATAATCTGTATATATATAATCTTTATATATATATATATAAAATCTGTAGCCCTTTTCCTGTGTTTCCCATCCAGTTTACTAACACTCTCCTCTACTCTTTCTAACATGCTATTAAATACATCAACTAAATTATTAGTTTAATAATAATAATTCAATTGTAGATATATACTTTCCTTTCAATTTGATGTATAGATTCTAATTCTTTGGTAAATTTTCCCTCAAATCTAATTTCTTAAACATACTCATCTTAGTTAAGAACTTCAGACAGATAACATCTGCTTTCCCTTTGAGTCTACTCCTAGAACATCAAGTAACTTGAATTGAAGGCTGGACATGAAACATAGTAGATTCTCTGTATAATGTTGTCTTTCTTCAGACTATTTGATTTTATTCTAGGACACACTTATAATGGCAGAAGCTCACGTCGATGCACTCGGAGACTGAAATGGCTTTGTGAGAGGCTGTCTATTTTCAGTGCTGCTGTCTGCTCTTGAGGACCAGTCCATTAAGCATTTCCTCACAAAGCTTATGGCACTTACCAAAGTATCTACTTTGTTCTACTTAGGATTTAGCTTTTGAGCCACTATTTTTTATTTCTTGGTCATTCATCTCTTAGCAGCTTAGAATTTGGCAAATGTTTGGAGAGGAAATTCCACACAGAATGTCAAACTCAGTATTTTGAAATTTTCTTTTCTCTGGGGTCTTACATCCTCAAGTCTTACTTGCACTGATGGCTTTTGAATGCCTCAAGTGGTTGGGGGTTTTGAGTATTTCATCCAGTTACTTTGGTTGCTCTCAATGAAAAAATAGGTCTGATATACGCTACTGCAATACAGATGGAATCAGAAATATTTATTTGCTTTATTTGTCTTAAATATTGGTTTCTGTGAAGTCAGGAACCAGCTGTCTTCTTTATAATTATATCACCACATATTGTCTTTGTACTCATATGTGGCCGACCTTCCAGGTACCCCAATTTGCTCCTTTGATACACATTATACACAGAGCAAACTTCTCTGATTCTTTCTTTTTTGTGATTACTTTTTGACTTTTCAGTTTATTACTTTTGTCCATATGATATATGTATATATATTTATAAGTAAAGTTTAGTTACAATTTTATAAAAGAAGTAGTTATCTTTTCCACTCATCCTTATCCCCCTCCCTCCACCTGTCCCACAATTATTTTCCTTTTACAGTAAATTACATTCATTTTGCAGTAGTGTCTATTGTTATTTTTCCTCATGTTTCTAAGTAAGATATTTATGCTCTTTGACAAAAATAACAATGAGCTGACTAGAGCTTATGGTTTAAATGCAGATATAAGTAAATATATGTGTGTTTTTAACTCATTATCCAAGACACATTCCAGCTGTAACATCCTACAGGGAAGTTTAATTTTCCCCTGAATCTGGGAGATTAATACACATAACCCAGGGGTGTCAAATTCATTTTCACCAGGGACCGCATCAGCCTCATGGTTGCCTTCAAAGGGCCGAATGTAGAGGTCCTTGCCCCTAGTTAGGGTGTAATTACACTTCTACAGTCCTAACATTACATTCGGCCCTTTTAAGGCAACTGCAAGGCTCACGTGGCCCCCGGTGAAAATGAGTTTGACACCCCTGCAGTAACCCATTGTAACTTCAATATAAAGTTATGCTAAAACAAAATTGATCTCTTCACAATACATCTATGTCCACAGGCTGATCTTTTAAAAGTGGTTATAGTCCATGGGGATATTACATAAAACCAACCCTCTAATCTTCTATCATTTTCACTATTTTAATCCCCTTAAACCCAAAGCTCCTTCCATCCTGCCTGTACCTCCCAAACAACCTGTGTGCTGTCTGAAACCCTGACTCTTGACCCTATGTATCCTTCACACCTCATGTAACTCAGGGACTGACAACGGAGTTACAATTTTCCAGGATATAACCAATTTACTAACAGATCATCATTTCTCCATTCCTTTGCAAAACCCCCCCAAAGAAGCAAAGAAAACACCTACGGTCTTATGCTGCCATCATTTTTCTGGACACTGACTCCGACTCAGGAAGGTTTCATTTGAAAGACACAGTGCCTTCCTCGTCATCCCAATTAGTCTGAGAGGTTTTCGTTTTTTGTTTTTAAATGCCATATAAATTCTAGAAAAACCAGTACATTGTCTTTTTCACAACGGTGTCCCCAAGGCTGAGTGCAGTGTCTGTCACAGAATAGTACTAGACAAATATTGCCTGGACAGTGAAAGGGTATAAATTGATATAAGTAATCCACTTAATGGCATCAACCTAATGCTCACCAAGGTCCATACCTAACTTGCTTTATCCTTTTCTCTTTCCCCTTCTTTTTTTTTTTTTTAAACTTTGCTTATTCATTTTTAGACAGAGGGGAAGAGGAGGAGAATGAGAGGGAGAGAAATATCAATGTGTGGTTGCCTCTCATGTGCCCCGTACTAGGGACCTGGCCTGCAACCCAGGCATGTGTCCTAATTGGGAATTAAACTGGCAACCATTTAGTTCCCAGTCCATGCTCAATCCACTGAGCTACACCAGCCAGGGATCCCCTTCTTTTATCTTAGTCAAAGTTCTGCATATTTTCTCTGTATCCCTTCCACTACTCTGCCATTATGCCCTCTTATCACTTTAATTTTATTTTCTCTCTCTATAAACAACCCCTCCCTTTATCATTAAAATAAATTTTTTCTTCTTAAAAGACAAACAAAATCACCAGCCCCCAGAGCTCACATCACATTCTAGCTGTCCCCCTGTTGCTCAATTTTCTCCTACATCTGTACACGTGGAAGAGATCTCTACATATCCTAAATCCCTTTGTATGGCTCCCAACTACAGTGATTCTTCAAAATTGATAAGCACAAAAAAGTGCAAAATGTTCTGAATTGTTATCACTGAATTCTTGAAGAATGTGCATAGGACTGGGTCCAATGAGCATGAAATCTTAGGAGCAAAGAAGCACTTAGGAGCAGAAATCACTTATAGCGAAGAAGTTCTGAGAAAGTCCAGATTAAATCAGAAAAATCAAATTGCCATGAGGTTTTAAATTCTGGCTCAGTTGACTTGTTGGAATCTATAATTTGTGGTACCCGTATCTAAATTAATCTGAAATGTTTGAATTGATTTGCTGTAAACTATAGAAAGAGACCCAAAGACTTAGACAAGAATGATTCGTTTGTGATGCACGTGTCCATCTCTTATTCCCAAAAGAGCTCAGAATGTACTTATTTTTTTTCCTTACTTTATTTGCCCAGTGAGAAATTCATTATATTAATTGCTGAGTTCTGTCTTACATACAGTTTTGTTGGTGGTACAAATTGTAGGATGATAATAGTTAAAATTTTCTAGACTTGTTTTTTGGGGGGTATGTGGAGGGTAAGAACTGTGGGTTTATTGTTAACAGAAATGAATTCTCAGATGGAAAGTTGGAGAGTTTCTGGGTGATTGGGGAGAATTCAGGGAAAGTCACAGAATCCATCTGTAGGGTAAAGGGAGGCAGTCTGGCTTCCTCACCCAGTTGTCTGCGTAGCTAAGGGGAGCAGTGTTCCCATAGCCTTGGAGGGGCCTGATAAGTAGTGTTCTCATAGCCTTGAGACTGGGTCTGATAAACTGTTCCCATAGCATCAAGTGGGCTCGCATGTGCAGAATTATGTTATGTTATGTAATTTTCTGGCTTGAAACTGCCTTTGTTCACCTCCAATATTTAAGGCAGTAGGGGCTTCTCACTAGAGACACACAGTTTGCAATGTGCGTGGCTCACCCACCCATGAATAAAGGCATGTCAAGCATCCCCACGGCTCCGTGCATTTTCTTCCATCTACCCGAAGCTAGAATGGACCGGCCAGACCTTAAAAGGCTGCAGTGCACCATCCCATACAGGCAAATTTTGACTAGGGCAAAACAGAATATTTAAGGCTGAATCAATAAGTATAACATATAATTTATACAACATGTAGTAATTTATTTTTAAAATGTAACCATAGACTATATTTCAAACAGATATCTTGATTAATATTTGCTTTAGCCGTTCAATGCCTTACATAGAAAAAAGATTTTAATATCATATTTTTATTCAGGAACAACTGAAGTGTTCTAGAGGTAGTCTTGAAATCTGTCTTTAACTGAGTGATGTAAAAATCCAGACACAATGATAAACATCTGTGTGTATTTTACATGTTTTCTATTTAGAAATGGTGTGGTATGACATCTTCACAGCTGTGCCCATTTACCTGGGTTATTGAATTTTAAATATACAATAGTTATATAGTTACCTGATAACATCATATATTAAAAATACAAATTAGTCTGGCTGGTGTAGCTCAGTGGATTGAGTGCGGGCTGTGAACCAAAGGGTCGCTGGTTTGATTCCCAGTCAGGGTACATTCCTGGGTTGTAGGCTAGGTCCCCAGTGAGGGCCATGTGAGAGGCAACCATACATTGCTCTTTCTCCCTACCTTCTCCTCTCTCTAAAAATAAATAAATAAAATCTTTTAAAAAATACAAATTATGCATTCATTAAATAGAAACATCCAACATGTCAGGAATAACCGCACACAGACTTCAAAATGAACTGATCACTAAGGAAAGAATCAATGTTGATCTGCTGGCCAGAATGTCATTACAGATTGCAGAAATTATTTTTTCTTAGGTCTTTCTCATTGCACATTCAGTAGATTCTCTGACTTAACCCATGGCTATTCCTAGCTCAGAGACTTTTTGAATAATGTTATCAGCAAATGGAAGACCTGCCATATTTATCTTACTGACGTATAAAACAAAAAAAAAAACTGAAAATTTTTAAAAATTGTTCAATTATAGCTGATATACACTACTATAAAACAAAGAATAGTTTGATAGCGATCTAAAAGTGATCTTTCTCTTCTAAAATAAAAATAAAAGCTGTAACACAGTCCTGGAGAAACCGTAAAGATCACAGTCCTCAAAGTCTTAAAAGAAGCGGGCCTGGTTACTTTAATTACACCCATGTTTAACCAACCAATGGTTGTGTTTTAGAAGACAAGTTTATCAACTGGTTACTTCACTTGCTTCTCATGTTCCAATTTTGCTGTATTTACTGGAAGTCCTGACAAGCAGTAAGCAGCTGTTTATCCTGGCAAAACTGTTGCTTTGTTTTCCTATTCCAGCAAGCATGGGGCCCTGAGGTGTTACTCAGATCTCTGGCTCAGTGTCATAATTAATTCCAAAGGGACTTCAATGACTCAACAAGTCTGCAGGGCATATTGGTGACTGTCCATGTTGACCATATGCTGATGTTACCTGGAAGGTTGAAAGTGGTAAGTTTCCTAAATGCCTTGATCATAAATATATGTTCCAGAGAATGGGGAATACATTTCATTAAAATGAAAGCTCTTGCAGCCTCTTACAAATTTCTGAAGTCTACGTGCATGGGACAAGTTATTAGACCTTGTGTTTCTAACCACTAAAAGGCTGAAATTCCAAGATCAAGGTGCCAGCACAGTAGGGTTCTTAGTAAAGTCTCTTCCTGGTAATGTCCTCACGTGACCTTCCTTGGGGTACATGTGCACACACACAGATCACACGTCTGTTTCTCTTTATAAGAACATTAACTTCATCATAGAGCCCTACTCACTTCCCAAAGGCCCCATCTTCAACATACCTTCACTTTGGTGGTAATGTTTCAACATACGAATTTGTGGGAGGCTAACCTCTCTTTAGTAAGAAATAATGCTTTTCAGGAATAAAGCCGGAATTCATTAACTCACAACAGAAAGGGGAATATGTACTAATGTTCTCTGGAGTGTGTGATTTTTGCCTCAAGCAAAATATATGCCTGAATAAAGAAGCAAATCGTCTATGTCACACAAAAGCAATAAAACAACAAAAACCAAGTAAGAAATGATGCTAAATGAGAAAACTTCACATGCTTCATGTCCCACCCCAATCCTTTGTCTTTTAGGGGTTACAAGTTTCCCCACACCTGTGTGGTTTCAGTGTTGTGGACACCAAAATTGTTCTGGCATTACCTGTGGAGAAGGTCTTTTCAGGGGTCTTCTATGATAGATTCTCAGTTATGGTCACTTTTTGATGTTTTAGGGAGTTCTCCTCACCATGAGTCATGGTACAAAAGACTTCTGGACACAGGGAAGCCCATGTGACATTTCAGCATCCTGAAAAATTATAGGATTTTTGAAAAGGCAACTTCCAACATTTATATTATGCCCTGAAAAATGCATGTGATTACATGTAACACACTTTTATTGCAAAAGGGAGAGTGGACTGATTTTCTCACCATGGTTTCAGGAAGCCTTATCAGTTTCTGCAATCTCAGCATGGTTGCCTGGATACTTTTCCTTGGCTATTATTCTGATTAAAAGGCAATCTACAGCTTTTTTTAAAAAATTGATATGTCATTTGAAATGTTACCAGCCCTTCCTGACACTGATTTGTCAAGCGGGGTACTACTGAGCATTGTTATTTAAAGATGGTTTTTCAATAGGTTAAAATAAGAAGTTGATCCTCCTATTTTTCTCAGCCACCTTTAAATGCATATTGGTACTAACTGCAGTGAAACTTCTATGGGACCAAGTGGATTTGACAGATTTTGGGGGTTGTAGGCATGAGGGATGGTGACAGACTTCATATTTTACAATTCCAAGATAACCAACCATTATTGTGAATAAATGGCCATCAGAATAAATCTTGGGGGGAAAAATGCCTCAAAAATCAACATTTTTGGAAGACTTTCAAACCACCTATCTTTGATACTGTAATTAACAGTTAAGGAAGTAAAAGCCCCATTGTCCTGATTCAGAGCAAATTCAGGATATAAAAATTCATACCAGCAATCCATACGTTTAAATACATAATTAATTTTCTTTAGGTATAATTTGCATACAGTGAACAGCATGCATTTAAAATATACAATCTGGAAAGCTATGAGTACATATCTGTGAAACAATCATCATGATCCAGAGAGAAAACACATACACACCCAATGTTTGGGGGGTTCCTTTGAGACTAGTTCACCCAGCCCTGCTCAAGCCCCATCCTCAGGCAGCCACTGCCTGCATTCGTTTTATTTATATATATATATAGATAGATAGATAGATAGATAGATATAGATATAGATATATAGATAGATATCCCTTTTTTAGATTTTCATAAATGGAAACAGTTTGCATTCTTTATTTTCTGATTTCTTTTGCTCAGAATCATTACTTTGACATATATCAATGTTGTGTGTATCATTAATTCACTCCTTTTCTTTACTAAATAGCATTCCATTGTTGGAGTAGACCAAATTGTGTTTTTTTTCTCTTCACTGATTATACACATTTGAATTATTTTCAGGTTTTCCCTCTTACAAATAAAGCCTCTATGGGCATCCATGTTTATTGTAAGGGCATATGGGCAGATCACATGGTAAGCGTATGTTTACATTTTAAAGGAACTGCCAAATTGGTTCTCCATGTTTATACAATATTGCAGTCCTACCAGTAATGTACAAAAGTGCCAGTTGTTCCATATCCATATCCTCATCAACATTTGCTCTACTCAATCTTTTTAAATATTTTAGCCATGTTGTAACAGTGGGAATTGTAACAGTGGGGGATTCTAACCTACCCCATCATTCTTTTGCCATTATTTCCGTAAATGCTCACTCTGACTAATATGTAGCTTGTAGATAAACAGCGTGTTTATATAAGAATCCTAGGAACTACCTGCAAAGATGCAGACTCCAACGACTTCAGCATGCCTACCCCAGGAGATTTGTTGACTTTCAACCGTGGAGCCAGAACAATGTGGAGCCAGAAAGACTAAACCAGGATGATGCACACCAGATCATCACTGTCCTTATCAGAATGGACTGTGCTCGTCTGCACATAGAGAGCTTTTCAACCCTCTCCCTTGATCTCTTTGTTCAGCTTCCCCTCTCCCTCCTTATGAAAACCTTTGCCTGCTCGGAGATAGAGAGATGGGCTTTGAGACATGAGTCCCCCATCTTCCAGATGGCTGGCATCTGAAAATAAACCACCTTCCTGTACATCACCAACTGATGGTCAAGTATTGGCTTTTGAAATGGCAGGCAGCAGGACCTGCATTGGGTTACAGTTGTTGGCGACTCAGTCGGGACAATGTGGACTCTGGTAAGGCCTGGAGTGCTCAGGCTGGAGGCCCAGCTGACATGCATTTGGTTACAATTCTAATAGGCACATGCACTCCTATTGTTTTAGCTTGCATTTCCTGAATGATTTTTTCTTTTTTTCCATTTATATAGGCATTCTCTATCTAGTGAAGTTTCTGTTTAAGTCTTTTGTATATTGACTAACTGTATTGTCTGTTTTCTTACTACAGGTTTGTGAATCCTTTATATATCTTCATATATCCTGAGTCAAATCCTCTTTAAGATATATTCTTTGCAAGATATTTCCAGGTCTTGTGTTTTCATTCTTTTTAAGAACAGTTCTTAATTTTGATGATGTCTAATTTACACATTTTTAAAAATTTTGTGAACCATGTTTTGGTATCATATTTAAAAAATATTTAAACTAAGATTTAAAAGATTTTTTCCTATGTTTCCTCTTAAAAATTTTATAGATTCGTATTTTTTAAATGAGATATTTTGACTTAATTTTTGTTCACTGTGAGTCCTTTTATTTTTGTCTACCATGTATCTATTAAATATATGAAGGAGTTAAAATCAATTTAATGTCTTTATATGGTAATTTTTATATGTGTGTCTCTTCTGGTTCAGTTTTGACTGATGTATTGTTACCCTATTCTCCTAATTTGTTTTTTGCATACCTCTATTTCAACTGGGTCAGGGATACAAAAAGGCCCCCAAAATATCAAAAATTCTTAGTTGGACTGTTGAACTGGTTTTACAAAGTTTTCTTCTCCCACTTCAAAAACCATGGTGGACTGTGCCATGCTGGAAATAAAACCCTTTTGGTTCTGACATGACATATCAAAGAAAGCTCTGGGCTTTCAACACACGTTTGCAGGTTGTGGGAATCCGGGGTCTCCCACCTCAGTGACGTTAGCTTTGACATCTGCACGGACCAGCTGGTAGTGGTTAGTTTGTTTCCCACCATTTGTGGTTTGGAATTGGGCTTGTTAATAAGGATGGATGGGAGGCAGGTGTGGCAGTTTCTGGGCTATTGTTTTAAGCGGTTCCTATTTGTACATTGTTCCAAGTGCTGCTGTCAATTGAGGCTCAGCTAGGAACGCACAACTATTTCAATTAGGCTGCAATTATAAATCTAAATTAATCATGAAAAGCATCCAGATCTGGCATTTTCAGCAAAAATGTTAATAATGAAGTCTGAGTTCATAATAGCAGAACTGGTAAAAAAAAAATCCCAATCTTTTCAAGAATTTCAAGGGTGAAACTTAACATTCAGAGGCCAATTGCTTACTGGTAAATTTTAAAATCTGTGATTTTTCACTACTGTTTACAGTAAATCAAGACTAAAATACAATTAGGATTTGAAAATTTATTTTAGAAAATGTCTAATTGTTTTATATAATTCAACTTAGCAACTGCAACAATGGTGTAATGAGGTCCTTACTGATCATGAATGTGATGTACTTTTCTAAGTCAACACAAATTAGTAAAGTATGTGGAAATATTGCCAAGTGAAATTTCTAACATGAAATTGTGTCTGCAGCACATTATTTAGGAATAAGAGGGGGACTGATCCATTTGGAGCTTTTGAACATTTTATATATGCAGATATTTTTATTCCATGCTTGAAAACTCACAAAGGATAACAATTGTTTATTTAGGGCAAAAGGGAAATAGTTTGAAGTCCTAGTGTCATTGCCTTGTTTTCCCAAGGAAAATATTAAAAATGGAGTTATGAGAGGCCACCTTTTAACAATCATTCTGTCACTTCATTGTGCCCAGAAGCGAGAGCAAGCTTGGTTTATCCCAGCACACCCAGCCATAATTATGACTGTTATGGGCAAGTTGCTACCTGTACTGAGACATAAGAACTGAACTGTCACATGACCTTGAAAGGACTTTATTATATTCTATCATAGGGGGTAATTTGAAAAACAAAGCTCCTTGGCCATAACAACATTTATTAATCAAAGGCTGCAATAATTGCTTATCAACCACTGGGATGTGGGTGCTGATGAGGGTTGTTTGGCAGGCGGAGGTGGGAGCTTCAGATGAGACACGGATATGTCGATTAGTATTTGTAGAATGAAGACATCCAAGGGCAGGGCCAAACAGAGCTTCCTCACCATGGGGACAGTCCCTCTGGTTGTGCAGATATTTGGACCCAAACAGACTGCTGCATGGGGCAATTTCCAGTGCTTACCACACATTGTCAGGCTGACATGTTTGCTTGCAATGTTATTTTTGTATTAAGAGAGTTTCTGTAAAAGCAATGAATCCAGTATTGCTATATTTGAATTTCTTGACATGAATAATATTATTCACATTATCCTTCTATATATATTCACATTTAAAATCATAGTGATGGAGAAAAAAGGTTATTTGGTGTAGTAGAAAAAAATGAAAGTAAAACTGTTCTTTTTATGAAGGAAATTGTGTCAAATGTTCTTGGTACCCCGAAACTCAACAACTTTCTGACTGTTGGACATTCTAGGGTACAGTCCCTGCCAGGTCATGAGGACTTCTGGGTGTGGAGTGGAGGACGTAGGCTTTGAAGGTGACTACACCAGGGTTTGAATTCCAGCTCTTATCTTCTTCACATATGAGCTTGGAATACACGTGGTTCCTTTAAGTTACTATGTCCATATCTGTAAGAGCAAGCACAGATCAATCTATGTGATGTTTTATAAATGATTTATGTTAAAAATAATAGACATTGAATAATAAACTTTCTTTAGACATTTTGCTAAGCACCTCAAATGTCTGTCATTTAATCCTCCTAAAATTCATCATTCAGATACTCTGCTTCTTTTCCATTCTGCAGGTAAGAATGTGAAATCTGAGGATCACAGAGACTCAGTACCTGCCCATCACAGAGCTAGTACTGGGGGCCGGGACCTGCTCATCTTCCATGCTCCCAGCATGCTCAGCTGCTAAGCTCAGTGCCTGTCACCCAGTGCAAGGCTCCACTGAATGTCTGTTTTATGAAACTCATAAAGCACAGTTTACTTCTTTGGTTGTAAATGGCTGCATCTAATTCATACTTCTGCCCAATGTTGGTGTCCAGTGAACTATATTAAGGTTGTTAGCACCAAATTCTATAGCATCACTTTTCAAACCAATCTACAAACAAATAGATTAATGAATTAAAAATTGTATATTTACTATATTTTCACCCACATTTTTCCTCTTTGGTATCTTCTAGAAAATTCTTGAGAGAGTTAACAGATGATGGAATAAACAAATCACTGATGAACTAGGATGAACTGAGAGTATTAGGAACAGATGAATATATTTTCAGTGGCTATCATGAAACTGGCTGCAATTTGACAACATATGAATCATACTTACTCATATTCCTCATAATAAAATTGTTCTTAGTTCATGAGGTTACATTAAACATGCCACCAAGTCAGGCAAGATGTCACGAGTTTGAGCAAATTCCAGGAAGCCAGGTTTCTGAAGGTGATGGCTGTTTCTGGTAGAAGATGCTCAGTCAGAACTGCTGTTACTCAGAACTCACTGGAAATTTTTCTGGTTGATTTTTAAAATTGCAATGTTTGCTATTATCTTGAAAATGGATATTGAAAGGTAGAATTTACTGGGAGTGTGAAGGATAAAGTTTTGTTCCATTGAGACTGCTTTGAGAGAAGATGAAGTCTGTCCTGGAATTGGGAGGACGCTTCAGACTGTGTCTCCCCAGTTCAGACGTTGAGTCCTCCCTCCCAGGTGAAGGTGAAGGCAGGTGGGGCCTGTGGGAGGTGATGAGGCCCTGAGGGTGAAGCCCGCATTTCAGGGTTCATGCCCTAATATGGAGAAGCCAGAGACACCCTTTGCACCTCGTGAGGACATGGTGGGGCCGGGAGGAAGAGAATGTCTGTGCATCCAGAAAGTGGTCTCACCAGGCCCCACCTTGCTGGAACCTCCATCTTGACTTTCAGCCTCCAGAAGAGAAAAAGATCAACGTCTGTCCCTTAGAGGCCCCCAGTCTATGGGATCCTGGTCCAGCAGCCCCAACAGTCCAAGACAGAGCGCCCTGGCTGTCATCGCTGTCAGGAGCAGTGTCGGGGGTGAGTTACCTTATCAACTTCCTCAGCTTCCGGCTAATTGATGACCAGGGACACGCAGACCTTCTGCTCCCAGGGGAGCCACTGCAAGGCACCCCTTCAGGTCCCCCTCGAAGAAGAAAGAGGTCAGAGTGGGGCCTGCAGGGCCAACCAGCTCTCAAACTTCTGTCAGGCAACCTTGAGCTTCAGGGTTTTGCCTCACAGAACACAACTTAGGGGTCAGATCTCTGTTCCCCAAGTGCAGCAGGTCCTGGGGTAACGGCAATTAGGTGTAAGACTGACGAGAAATAGTACTCCTCAGCAGGCAGGTCTGTGCAATGTGCTCCCCACTCCACACAGACGGTTTTTCTCTGGGGGCCCAGGTTTTCTCTCACACGCCAAAGCTCTGTGTGGAAGATGTCTGATGTGCCTGCCTTGTCCCCATCTGAGTGTGTGTGGGGGTGCGAGTGGCCCCGTGATGGATGGTGCCCTGTCCAGGGTGGGTCTCGCCTGTGCTCTGAGCTGCTGGGAGTGACTCTGACACTGGTACCCTGAACTGGGATACAAAGGTAGGAAAAAGATGATCTGACTTGTGTCTATGATCTTTCTTAAGTGGGTGTGTAGTTCCTGCATACTTCAGTGTTTTCGTGTTAGAAGAGTTTGGGTTTTTATTTAGAACTCTAATGTTTTTGTGACCAGAAATAGGCCATAGGACTTCACTCCCGTTTATATCAATTCTCTCTCAAGGTAAACTTGGTTTCCTTCTATCTCATTTCACTTGAAGTTGCAGTTTTCAAGAACCTACCAGGAACCTACCAACAACGGTAAGTGAGGACTTCCTGTAATCACGTTAGTGACTTGCTTTCTGCTGTGTTCTTGCTACCGAAAGGAAACCACACACATCAGCACACATTCACACTGAAATGACAGTTCCGTCCTATCGTGTAAGCTTCCCTATTGTGTGGGTGAAAATACAATGGTCAACAGAGGTGGGAGTCAGCACGCGAGCTCTTGTTTCTCAAGGAGTCATGTGTGGAGATGGATTTTGTGGACGAATGGGCTCAGTTCCCTCACTCTCACCTGGCTGTTCACCTTCTGACCTGGATCTTTCAAACTCAGTATGTCCATACTGAATTATTGATCCCACTTGCCGACCTTCCTGTCCCTTGGTTTTTCCCATCCAGGAAATGGGAAAAGCAGCTTGTAGTAGCTCAGAGTTCAGGTGCTGTCTCTCCAACCACCAGTTTTAAATAGTTGCTGATGAGAGGAATCAGGTGTAAGTACACCTGAATCTACTTCACTGCTCAGATGCATGGGCCCATCCAGACTGTGTGCAACTGGATGTTCATAACTCCCTAACTTCCCTAGCACGCTCTCTACACCGCACTTCTAAAAGCAAGTCCAACTGTGAACCCCCAGCTCAACACCCTGGGAAGGCCCCTTCTCACTCGGAATAAAGTAGAGACATTTACCAAGGCCAGACAAGCCCTACTGATGTTTCCTAACCCAGGTGCAGAGAAGGAGTCCTCTGGGGGCCTTAAATATTACATTGATGCCAATTACCAAGCACAGGCAACCCTTATCAACCCTTAGTGAAGGGCTCGGAAATCTGTATTCCTAGATGTCCCCAGGTGATTCAGATACAGAGCTGAGTCTCAAAACCAGCTCCCTCACTCCCCAGACCCCCAGCCTCTCCCTGGCCCCTCAGCAGAAGACCAACATCCCCCCATTGAGCTTTGGAGCAGTTTAGTGAAGGGGGTCTTTTGAAAGGTGGACACAGATACGAGACTTGACAGCTTGGATTTTTTTTTCTTTCCTAGTTTTTGTTAGTATCTTTTGTTTACATTTAGATTTCCAAACTTACTATAAATGTATAAGAATTATAAAAGAAGCTAGAGCACATACGTTACCCCAAATGAGCAGTTTTTATATTTCCTTTCAGTTCCTCTGACTCCATCTGTGTATGCTTGTCCCCCTCCCCGCTTATTGTCTCTCACTGAGTCTCCTGTCTCTCCCTCTGTGTGTCTTTCCCTCCAGGAGTCTTTCCCTCTCTCTGTCTCTCCCGGTCTCTCCTTTTCTGAGTCTCTCTTCCTCCCAGACTGTCTCTCTTTCCATCTTTCCCCCTCTGTGTGTGTCGTCTTTCTCTGTCTGAAAGTGTCTCCAAAAGACACCATTTTACCTTACAGCTCTGACTCTGTGTGCATCCGGGTGTCTCTGAGTCCCTTTTCTGTGATGTTTGTGTCTCTCTGAGACCCTTCGTGATTTGTGTGTTTGAGAGTCTTCAACTCTCTCTTTCTCTTGGACTCTCACTGACACTGTGCCTCTGAGACTGCCCTTGTGACCCTCTGTGTCTTAGAGCCCCTCTCTGTGACTTGCGTGTGTCTGAGATTTCTCCCTGTTTGTGTCTGTTTGTGTCTCAGAGATTCTCCGTTTCTGTATCTTTGTCTCAACTTCTCACTTTCTCTGTCAACTCTGACTCCCCCTGACTATGTCTGTCTATATATCAATTTTTCTGAACTATTTGAGATTAAATTGGAGAAATTTTCCCCCTTACCTCTAATAATCAAATATACTCTTTCACAACAAAAGCATTGTCAACATAAAATGGGACGCTGATTTAATGCCCTGCGTGCTGCACAGCTCGTACTAGTTTGCACCCCTGTTCTCACTAATATACTCTGTACAGAAACAGCCTCCTGGCTCAGAGTTTGTCTAGAATGACGCACTGACTTCTCTCTGACCTCTTCTCATGCTAAACACGTTCGAAGAGCACAGCCTCGTGCTTTGCAAGATGTTCCTCTTTGGTTTTGTCTGGTGTTTTATGATTAGATTTGGCTTCTGTCTTTGGCAGAAGCACTGGGGCGGTAGTGGGTCTTCACATCAGGAAACAGTTGATGCTGAGTGGTCCCCAATATGATGACACCAACTTTGATGACTTGGTGGAGTAGTTGTCCCCCAGGTTTGTCCACAGTGAACTTAACTCTCTTCGTATCTTGAAACTAGTACATTGTTCACGGGGATACTTTGAGGCTGTGAAGCGATGGGACCCTTCTGTGAGCTGGTGTCCCTTGTGCCAACCTGTATCCCCCAGGTGCTTCTGCATGTGTCTTGTGTTCATGTAAAAAGTTGTGCTGAGCCATGGCCAGGTGCTCAGTTGGCTGGACTGTTGTTCCACACACCAAAACGTTGTGGGTTTGATTCCCAGTCAGGGAACATATGTAGGTTGCAGGTTTGGTCCTCAATCTGGGCAGGTATAGAAGGCAACCAATTGATATTTCTCTCTCATATAGATGTCTCTCTCTCTCTCTTTTTTTCTCTCTCTCCCTCCCCCCTTCCCTTCCTCCCTCCCTCCCTTCCTCTGTCTCTCAAATCTATAAATACATCCTTGAGTGAGGCTTACAAAGAAAAAATAAAATAAAAAGCTGTGTCGAACACAGATAATTTGTCTCAGCTGGGTCAAGCGACTGAGATAGTTTTGTTTGGAAATTAATTAATGTACAAATTAGAACAGTGCAGTTAACTTCTTAGTGTCTTTTTTTACTGTCAAGGAATTGCTGGGCAATACTTACACTCTCAGTTCAAAAATAAAATAAATCCTGTCCAGAAACAGTGTAGCAGAGAAAATACTCTGAATGTGCTGCTACCACAAAACTGCTAGAAATGTCAGATAAAATATTACAAGTTTTTCATACAAAGCTATACTTGAAATAAAAAAGGAAATCCCCAAGGGCAAAAATTCAACAGGGAGCAAAACATAGAATGTGATTTTTTTCCCCTGAACCTTCAGGTAAATCATGGGATTTTGATATTAGCTGTGGCTCTGAGATTTGGCTTTTAATGGCCCCACAGAGTGGATCTGAACAGACATGGGGGCGCTGCTGGTGGGGAGCAGCGCGGAGACCTGTCGCTGTGTCTGCGGTCAGGAAAGGGCGAGATGTTCTAACCAGACAGAAAACACGTGTCTCTGGGTTCTGCATGAAATTGATGTTTTCTCAACAATTTACAAATCAAAACTGTCTCACATGGGGATTGACTCCCAATTTTTACTGATGTTTCTGGTGCAGAAAACCTCACGTTGAGACACATAGGTTGAATCTGGGTTCGTGATGCCCCGAGGCGCACATAACCGAAGTCCATTTCTGTCCTCTCTCCTGGGAGAGGTCTCGCTGCAGGCCATGCAGGCTTCAACTCTGGGGACGGGTGGGGGGATGGGGGGGGATAAAAACAAAAGCATCAAAATGATTACAGAAGTCCACAGAAACAAAACTCTCCAGGACAATTCAGATAACTGAATGGCTGGAATGTATTTTAAATGACTTGAAGTAGAGAAGAAAATTCAATGTAAACTAAAATTTTAGAGGAAGAAAACAAGATATTAAAAAATTAGGATAATGGCCCGGCTGGTGTAGCTCAGTGGATTGAGCGTGGGCTGGGAACCAGAGGATCCCGGTTCGATTCCCAGTCGGTGCACATGCCTGGGTTGCGGGCCAGGTCCCCAGTGAGGGCCATGTGAGAGACAACCATACATTGCTCTTTCTCCCTCCCTTCTTCTCTCTCTGAAAATAAATAAATAAAATCTTAGAAAAAATAAAATTAGGATAATGAAAACAGCCAGGTATTACTGCTAGGTATAAAATAGGTGATAGGAAATACAGATGGACCTCAGTTTCTGAAAATGTCTATATGGCAGACTAGAAATCCCAAATGATTCTGACTATGAGATATTCACATTGATATAAAGAATGAAAAAGTAAACCATTTTATTTTCTTTTTTTATATTACTTTATTGTTGTTCAGTTACAGCTGTCTGCATCCTCTCCCCTCCCCTCCCCCCTCCTCCTCCAAACCCACCTCCCTCCCCTTCTTCCACCCTCCCCTTTGGTTCTGTCCATGTGTCCTCTATAGTGGTTCCTGAAAACCCTTCTCCCCATAGTCCCCTCCCCCCTCCCCTCTGGCTATTGTTAGATTGTTCTTAGTTTCAATGTCTCTGGTTATGTTTTTCTTGTTTTTTTCTTTTGTTAATTATATTCCACTTATAGGTGAGATCATATTATATTTTTCCCTCACCGCCTGGCTT
>PVJI01004946.1:0-23932 GCA_004026765.1 Micronycteris hirsuta
CTCCCTTCGCTCTGCACCTTCTGGCTCACCAAACTTGATGAATGTATCTTCTTTAATTCCTTGGTTGTCGGACTTCCTCTCAATATGATTTTCTGTCAGATCTGGCTGCGTTTGGATGTGTAGATTTCTTTTTTTTCCCTTGTTTGGTTGTGCGAGGCGGTACGGTGCATTCACCTATGCCGCCATCTTAGGAAGTCCTTAATCCCCAAATATTAAATATATTATAAATGCTGAGCTAAAAGTTTGTGTTTTGTTGTTGTGGTAGGTTTGTGTTTGTTTTTACTAATTTGGAAACACCACCTCTTGTATTCAGTATTTATACAGGTCCTTAAAAAGTGTGCTGGATTAGACAGAGTGTAGTAGGCCTATTAAAACCATATGCCATGTTAAAGTGTTAGTAAAAAATAGTCTGAATTGCATCCATAATATGGACTAATAGAATGAATCAGGGAGGAAGAAACATGTAAATTTTAGATTATTATTTGTTACCATGCATTCTTAGTGTTGATAAAGACATTTGAGATCATCTAGTTGAGCTCCCACATTTCCCCCCCTACCTCTAAAGAAATTGAAGCCAAAAGGTTTAAGTGACTTGGCTAAGTTCAGGCAACTACTTAATGGAAAAGCAAAGACTTTCATTGTGAGAGTCTGTGTTTAGCTGAAATTTCCACTGTTCTGTTGCTGCCTCTGTTGTTTAACATTTGAGCAACTACTTGAAAAACTTTTTTGTACATAGAGGAGGAATCAGATTATAGTTTAAATGACTAGTAAGTAGATAAAAATAGATGATTACTATTACTTACTAAATGAGTGGTTTTGAAAGACTCAAAAGTATTTCTTAAGTATGTTAACAACTTAAGGACTGTTCACGAGTTTTCTCGTGTTTCGCACACCGTCTGTTATGGACCTTAGATGTCAACACACTGTCTTGTCCATATCGAATGAAGCGATCTCATTGGTGGAAACCATGCAGGTCAATCTACGAAAAACTATATAATTGCACAAACCCATAAAGCATTGCAGTTACATTGTATTTTGGTCATTCGAATAGTCTTCGTCTTCAAGTTTGCCCCAAAATGTGCGGTCCCTGGCATGTATCTTAGAGATTTCTATGCGGTACTCAATGGGATCCCATTTTTCTAGGTAAGAAAATTTGGGAAATAGATTGGAAGTTTCTAAAACTGTTTTACCATAACTTTACATCAGGGCAGCCTGATACATTAAACTTTGGTTTTAGTCCTCAAACATTTGGGCCAAGCTATAAGAGGTTGTAGAGTTGTAAGAAATGCAAAGTTTAAGTTGCTTTATAAGTAGGTTTATTTGGAGAAATAGTAGCATATTTAAGTGTCTAATGCTATAGGATTTTATTTTGGTGCAGTATTTACTTAAAATATTTTGGACAATAACCATTGGAGAAATCAACAGAGAACAGTGACTTTTACTTTAATTGTAGAACATAAATAAACTTACAGAATTCTTTCCTTGGGTAAAATATTTAGGTAATACATTATAAATAGGTTGTCATTTGAATCTCTATACTACCAGAAAGAAATACTAGAAATAACCATTGGAATATTTGGTTTCATCTTTTTCCCTCTTACAGGCCTTCTGGTGATGTTCTTGAGACATTCAATTTCTTAGAAAATGCTGATGACAGTGATGAAGAAGAGGAAAATGACATGATTGAAGGCATTCCAGAAGGAAAAGACAAACATCGGATGAATAAACACAAAGTAGGAACTTGATTTTCTATTATTACTAGCTAAAATATATATACGCACATATTTCAAATAGACATTTTTGAGATATCGTAATTTAAATTGAGAATGATCGTTAAATATTTTATTATGTCATTTGAAAGTTTTATATATCACTTCTTATTGAGTTACAATAGAAATTACTACTTTCTGTATTAGTCAGTAAATGACAAGAAAGAGTTTATTACAAGATTAGTCCAGTGATTTGAAACATTTTTTTTTAAAAAAAGCAACTCCCTGTCCTCTCCTGCCACAATTA
The DNA here is from genome assembly GCA_004026765.1 of Micronycteris hirsuta. Taxonomy (NCBI): domain Eukaryota; kingdom Metazoa; phylum Chordata; class Mammalia; order Chiroptera; family Phyllostomidae; genus Micronycteris; species Micronycteris hirsuta. Next base: position 2,017 of record PVJI01004946.1, read on the forward strand.
AGAATCACTACTGTAGTCTTTATGTACAGTAAATAGGTGATATATTAACTGAAGCTTCAGTGGGGATACTACCACCCTGGGTGAAGGAGTAAAATATGGATATAAATGTATATGTTCAACATTCTTGTTCTTTGGTAAGAATCAATAATTTAGTTTTGCTCATAACCTAAGAAACAGGTTTATCTATTTTAGTGGTGATGTGGATTACCTATAGGAGCAAAAGACTTTTGGGGTGATCCCTTTGTGAATTATCATAGTAGTGTACAGTATTTCAAGTATGTTTTAAAAAAAGTGGATAGGTTCAGTTGTAGTTCTTTGGGATGTTATAGTGATATGGGAAAAATGCCAGTGCTCCTCAAAAGCTTCTAGTTTATAAAAGCTGTTTTTAACCTTTTTGCCACATTTATTATTTTTTATATTTTTTGTTATATTTTATTGACTATGCTATTACATAGATTTTCCCCCTTTGCTCCCCTCCACCTGCTACTCCCCTTCCCTCCAGCAGTCCCTTCCCTTAGTTCATGTCTCTGGGTTGTGCATATAAGTTCTTTGGCTTCTCCATTTCCTATGCTATTCTTAAGTTCCCCTGTCTGTTTTGTTCCTACCAATTATGCTTCTTAATCCCTGCATCATTTCCCCATTTTCCCCCTTCCCCCTCCCAGCTGATAACCCTCCAAATGATCTCCGTATGTATGATTCTGTTCCTGTTCTGGTTGTTTGCTTAGTTTGGGTTTTTTTTTTAAGAATCCATGTTGATAGGGGTGAATTTGTTGCCTTTTTAATGTTCATGGTTTTGATCTTCTTTTTCTTAAATAAGTCCCTTTAATATATCATGTAATAATGGGTTGGTGGTGGTGAACTCCTTTAGCTTTACCTTGGCTAGGAAGCACTTTATCTGCCCTTCCATTCTAAATGATAGCTTTGCTGGATAGAGTAATCTTGGTGTAGGTCTGTCTTGGATCCTGTCCCGCAGAAATCTGTATGCTGTGGCTGGCGTGTTTATGAATTCACACGGAGTTTATAAATGACTAGAAGAACTGGGACTACGGGACCTCCCTCTGATCACAGAGAGAGGCCCTGAGTGTAGCCCTGACAGGCTTTTATTGTTGTTCTTGGGTACATTACATCAGAATGGTATTCACTAACTATGCGTAGATTGTAGATTCGCTTTAGGCGGTAGACAGCCAGGAACGCACTTCAAAGAAGAGGTATGCAAATGGAAAGACAACAGGTTTCGGCTGAACTCAAAAAGATTAGCAGCACCAAGGATTAGCAGCACTGGTCTAAGGAAGCTAGATAAGCATTAGCATATGTTCTTTTCATCCAGGGTGGGAGAGATATTTAGCAGGAGTGAGCTTTAACTCTTAAGAAATAGGCTATCCTGATTCCCCACAGGAAATCCCGCTGTCACACACGTGGGGCCTGCTTGCTGTCCCACATTCCACTGGAGTTTTTTCTCTTAGACATGAAACGTTAGGGCTACATTTCCCACGGTGAGAGGCACGGATTCCCCTTCATAGGTCCTTGCCTTTCATGACTTCAAATACTTCTTTCCAGTTCCTCCTTGCCTGTAAGGTTTCTTTTGAGAAATCAGCTGATACTCTTAATGGGAACTCCTTTGCAGGCAACTCTCTGCCTTTTCTCTTGCTGATTTTAAGATTTTCTCTTTATCTTTAACCTTTGGCATTTTAATTAGGTTGTGTCTTGGTGTGGTCCTCTCTGGGTCCAACTTGTTTGGGACTCCCTGTGCTTCCTTGACTTGTATGTGTGTTTCCTTCCCCAAATTAGGGAAGTTTTCTTTCATTGTTTTTTCAAAAAAGTTTTCAATTTCTTGCTCTTCCTCTTCTCTTTCTGGCACCCTATCATTTGGATGTTGCCACGTTTTGGATATGTCCCAGAGGTTCCTAAGCTTGCCCTCATTTTTTTTGAATTCTTGTGTCTTTCTGTTCTGTTTGAATGTTTATCTCTTCCTTATGTTCCAAATTGTTGGTTTGAATCCCAGGTCCTTTCCTTCTCTGTTGATTTCCTATGGATTATTTCACTTAATGTAACCTTCATTTCTTTCTTTATTTTTTTGACATACTCACTTCTCTGAGCATACTGATAAACCAGTGTTTTGAACTCTGCATCTGATAGGTTGGTTATTTCTGTTTCATTTAGTTTTCTGTGGTTTTGTTCTTTTCTTTCATTTGGGTCATATTTCTTTTTTCTCCTCAATTTAGCAGCCTCCCTGTGTTTGTTTCTGTGTATTAGATAGAGCTGCTTTTATTCCCTGTCTGGGTAGTGTCGCCTATGTTGAAAAGGCACCTGTTAATTGTGTGGGGTAGAACCTTAGGTAATTGCCAGGACAAGACACCGGCTTCACAGTTTTGTGACTGTGTAGGGAGGTCTCAGAGAGGGGTCAGCGCTGATACCTGGCTCCTGGCAGTTTGCCCAGCGCTTGCCTCATTTCCAGTCACTTCACCCCCTTCCCTTGCGACTGGTGCCCTTCCAGCTGCTGTGGTGGATCACAAAGTGGGTGCATTTGTGTACGTTCTGAGACCTTGCTGGCCCTTTAAGCTGCAAAAATCTGGCAGTTTCTTGTGCCACCTCAACCGCCAGTGGTTTTTACAGCCAAAGGTAATGAATGGGGGTTTATCTTCCCAGTGCTGGAACCCTGGGCTGTGTGGCCTGGAGCAGGGGTCACTGACTCTGAAGTTATCCCTTGCCATCTGTCCCTTTGCCACCGACTTCCACCTTTCCTTACCACACTGTCTCTCTGCCCTTCTCCACGACTCCGCCCCTCCTACCTGTCTGGATGAATGTGTCTTCTTTAAATCCTTGGTTGTCAGATTTTGTACAGCTTGATTTTCTGGGTGGTTCGGAAGGTTCTGGGTATTAATTGATTTTGAGATCTGGTTATAATTCTTGTGGTTACGCGAGGAGGAGAAGCATTTCTGCCAACACCTCTGGTTTGACCAGCAGTTCCATATTTCATGTTTGTAACATTCAATACGTATAACATGGATGAATAGACATTTTGTTTCTGTCCTTTTTTTTCTGTTCTGGGAGGTACACAGCTGTTGACTCACATTAGTTAATAATGTGAGTCAACACAGCTGTTGACTCACATTAGTTAATAATGTCCTTATTAGCTGTGTCATATCTGTAAGCTAATGGACTACATATGCAGTTCTGAGTGAGTGAGGGCAATTCAGCATAACATTTCTGTGAGTGAGTGAATGGGTCTTTAAAAGAGTAACTGTGAATATTACAAGTAATGAGTTTAATTGTTCTTGGACATTGCATTTTGATCATTTTTACTACCACATTATTTGCATCACATCTTACAATGGTCTTCACGCGGCATTGTTGAAAGCCACTTATGTAGGGTATAATTTGGAATTGGTGAACTATGTAGAAAATCTAAACTTCTGTACCTAAGTTAATTTAAAAACAGTAGTGCAAATTTAAAGATAATTGTGTAAAAACAGAACCCCTTTAAAATTTAGGGTAAAAATAATTCTTGGCTAATATTTCACTTACAGATAGGTAATGAAGGTTTAGCTGCTGACCTGACTGATGATCCTGACACTGAGGAAGCGCTGAAAGAGTTTGATTTTTTAGTGACTGCTGAAGATGGTGAAGGAGCTGGAGAAGCAAGGAGTTCAGGGGATGGCACAGAATGGGGTAAGATGATAAAGAATTTTGGGGATGGGAGAAATTCTCGCCCTTCAAGTTATATTATTAAATATTCTATGTATAAGTGTGTATCTGAATGTGAGTTGGTAGTTTAACTTAGACGAAGTGGTAATGAATAATTTGCACCAAGTTATTTAGATTGATTGACTAAACTATTCCATATATGGCTTTTTATTTTTTAAATTTGTCTTGATTTAAAGTTGAAACATTTAGTCAATTTAGAAATCCAATTCCTTTTCTCTTAGCAGATTAAAAAAAAAAAGCATGTGTATACAGATTTTAAATTCCCCGTTATTTAATTTGGTAATGAATCTAGGTTTCAAGAAGATGTAACTTTTTCAGTTGGCTGATATATTCTTATCAGACTTACTGGTAGCAAGTATAAAGCTACTAACCTTGAATTATAGCTCTATATTCAATATGATTTAGTGAAGGCATTAAACTTTATTACATAAGTAATGCTAATAATAATCCAGCTATAACTAAAAGGCAAAAAACCTAGTTCTAATAGGGTTAAAAACCCCATTAGAAAGTAAAATAAAAGTGTAAAAAGTATTTTAAGATAATAGCTGAGGTCCAGTATGCTGTTCCTGTTAAATGTGTTCATTCAGTCGTCTTTTAATATTAGCATGTTACCTGAGAGGTAGAACTCAATTGTGTTTACAGAGCTTTATTTATTTATTTATTTTTAAATTACTATATTGTTGTTCAGTTACAGTTGTCTACATCCTCTACCCTCCCCTCCCCCCACCCGCTTACAGAGCTTTATTAGAAAACGTTACTACTAAGTACCTTAACATATTTCACATGAAAGTGAAATTTGCTTAGTTACTAGAAAGGAATTACCACTGGATTTTTAAACACTAGTTTGGTGGCAGGAAACACACTTTGATTTTTTAAAATGCCTCATTTATTTATTGAAATGGAAAAATATTGCTAATAGCGGGGAGACAAAACCTAAGTAACAGGTTTATTGATTACAAATCAGGTACTTAAAAGATCTGAATTTTGTTACCAGCTTTCTCATTATTTAAAGTCCTCAAGTATTGTTTTCAGACCTTCACTTTTCTCCTAAGTGGAAAGAGAGGAGATACATTAAAAATATGAAGAAACTCCACAATTACCTTCTAGATTTGAATATACGTTTTTGTATTTATTTGAAAATGGCTATATTCTAGAAGTTTACTCTTCTTAAGAAATAGCTTTGGTCAAGAGAAACAATAAAAGTATCTTTCTTTTAGCTTCTCTGTGCAACCCATTTAATACAACAAAATGTTGTAAAAATTTTAATTTTTTTCCAATAATTTATAAACTATTGTTTATGTTTTCTGGTATATTTTATAATTATATAAATGTATATAGTTATTTTTTAATTTATGGAGGTTTAGAACCCACAATTATATATGAAGAAGAAAATTAACAGTTACCTATAATGCTGTTATGTAGAGAGAACCATGATTAATATTTATATATACATATATTAATATTTATTTAACAAAGAATTTTGCTGTGTGCTGACTTATAGCACACACCTTTCACTTAATGAATTGTTCTTCTGCAGCATCATTTTTAATAGCATCATATTCTGTGAATATATTACTTTATTACTTAATCAGGCCTCTGCTTAAGATTATCTTCATTTAAAAACATGATCACCCCTGGCCAAGTGGCTCAGTTGGTTGGAGCATCATCCTGTATACCGAAAAGGTTGTGGGTTTGATTCCCCATCCTGGCACATATGGGAGACAGTCCTCTCTCTAAAAATCAATAAACATATCCTTGGGTGAGGATGGATGGATGGGTGGGTGGATGGGTGGATGGATGGATGAATGGATGGATGGATGGATGGATGGATGGATATTTTGGAAGTTTAACTGCCAGTCAAAAGAATATACAAAAATTTCAGGAATTTAATTTGTATAAAATGACATTTTTCTTGAATAAAAGTACCATATCATGTACAATTGATTGGTCCTTCTTTCTGAAGACTTTTGACTATAGAGCAAAGAATCAAGAGAAGACCTAATTAGTGAATGACAACTGTTAATACGTCATTTACTAATAATATTTGAGAGAGACTTGAATCTCTTTGTGTAAATGTAAGTAACTGACATTCTCTTCCATCCAGAAGAGACTGAAACATCTTTAAAGCATTTTAAGTTCGTGATAAGGAAAAAGGCTCTTTTAGTACCAAAATGGTTTAAGAAGTTTCCTTAAGAACTGAAAACTGTCATAGGATCTCTACAATATTTCTGAATTTATCATTTCTACTCAACAACTGTCATATTCAGTTTTTTAAAAACAAAGAGGATGAATATACAAACACCCCTTTATATTTAATTCATTTACTTAAAATTTGAATTTACTTATAAATGGGAAGATGGTGGTTTTAGGTTAAGTTATTGAGTAAAGGATACAGATTATTTTTAAAAATAGTCTTAATATCTATGTTTTTGTATACTATCAGTCTACTCAGATAGCTCTAGTTTTGAACCCTTTTATCCTATGAACCATTGCTTTTTAGAAAGCTTTTAAATCCTGCTTTTTTTCTGTCATGTATATTAGGTACTCTGAGTTCAATTTTAGTAGTTTTTAGTTCTTCAAACAATAAAAAATATTAGTGAACATTTCTAATTTTGCTATTTCTCTCATGAATACTAGACATTTTAATGATGTTTAGTTAATTTCTTGTACACTTTTAAACTATGATCTATGGAAAGTTATAGGACCATAAAATGCAATTAGTACCTAATGTTTGCATGTATTTATTTATATATTTGAATTTACTGGGGTTACATTGGTTAATGAAATTATATAGGTTTCAGGTGTACAGTTCTATAATACAGATCTGTATATTGTATTGTGTGTTCACTACCCCGAGTCAAGTCCCACTCCATCACCTTTACCGTCTTCTACCTCCCTCCTCTTTCCCATCTGGGAATCAGCATACTGTTGTTTGTGTCTATGAGGTATTTTTTCTTAATCTCTTTATCTTTTTCACCCAGTCCCCCAAAACCTCCTCCCCTCTGACATTTGTCAGTCTGTTCTCTGTATGTAGGAGTCCGCTTCTATTTTGTTTTTTAGGTTTTTTTGTTCGTTAGATTCCACATATAAGTGAAATCATATGGTACTTGTCTTTCTCTGACTTATTTCACTTAGCATAATACTCTCCAGGTCTATCTATGCTGTTGAAAAAGGTAAGAATTCCTACTTTTTTATGGCCTAGTAGTATTCCATTGTGTACAGCTATTTTATCCACTTATCCACTAGTGAGTACTTGGTCTTCTTCCAAATCTTGGCTATTATAAATAATGCTGCACTGAGCATAGAACAGAGGGGTGGTTTTTTCTTTGTTTTGTTTTGTTTTTAGAAGGCAAGGGAAGGAGGAAGAGAGAGAGAGAGACATTGGTGTGACAGAGGAGCATTGTTTGGTTGCCTCTCCTACACAGCCCTGCTGGGACCAGTCACACAACCTAGGCATGTGTCCTGATTAGAAATCGAACCGGTCACTTTCACTTTCAGGATGACGCTCGACCAACTGAGCCACCCTGGTCAAGGGCCATTCTATTGAATCAGTGTTTCAGTTTCTTAAGATATACTCCTAGAAGTGGAATGGTGGTGGATTACAAGACAGTTACATTTTTAATTTTTTGAAGTAGTCCCCTACTGCTTTCCACAGTGGCTCCATGAATCTACATTCCCACCAACAGTGCAAAAGGGTTCTTTTTTTTCCCACATCTTCACCAACACTTGTTGATTTACTGATAGCCATTCTGACAGGTGTGGGGTGATATTTCATTGTGGTTTTAGTGTGTTTCTTTCTGATGATTAGTGACATTGAGCATCTTTTCATATGTTTATTGACCATCTCTATCTCCTCTTTGGATAGTGTCTATTCAGGTCCTCTGCCCATTTTTTAAATTGGATTGTTTGTTTGTTTGTTTTTGGTGTTGCCTTGTTTAAGTTTCTTACAAATTTTGGATGGTAACCCCTTATCTGATGTGTTATTGGTGAACATGTTCTACCATTCAATGGGTTGTTTTTTTATTTTGTTGATGGTTTCCTTTGCTGTGCAAAAACTTTTTAGTTTGATGTAGTCTTTCTTATTAATTAATTAATTTATTTATTTATAGTTTTTCTCCTTGTCTGAGGCAATATATCAGAAAAAATATTGTTATAAGAAATGTCCAAGATTTTACTGCCTATGTTTCTTCTAGGATTTTTGTGGTTTAAGTCCAACATTTAAGCCCTTAATTCATTTGAATTTATTCTTGTATATGGTAAGATGGTGTCTAGTTTTACTTTTTTGGAAGTATCCGTCCAGTTTTCTAACATCATTAATAAATAAACTGTCTTTATCTCATTGTATGTTCTTGCCTCCTGTGACTATTATTATCTGTCCATAAAGTTGTGGAATTATTTCTGGGCTCTCTATTCTGTTCCATTGGTCACGTATGTCTGCTTTTATGCCATTACCATGCTATTTTGTTTAGTGTGGCCTTGTAGTATAGTATGATAATAGGTAGCGTGACTCCTCCAACTTTGTTCTTCTTACTCAAGATTGCTGTGTATATTTGGGTTTTTTTTTTTTTTTGTAGTTCTGTGTAAACTTTTGGAACATTTTTTTCTAGTTCTGTGAAATACATCATTGGTATTTTAATAGGAATTACTTTGAATCCATAGATTGCTTTAGGTGGTATGGACATTTTAATGCTGTTTTTCATATTCTTGAACTGGTTTATGCTTCCACTTATTTTTATCTTTTTTAGTTTCTTATTTCAGTGTCTTAGAATTTTCTGAGTACAGGTCTTTTACATCCTCGGTTAAATTTATTTCTAGGTGTTTTATTTTTATGTAGTTGTAAACGAGATTATTTTCTTAGCTTCTCTTTCTGATAGTTTATTACTGGTGAATAAAACTGCAACTGATTTCTAGATATTAATTTTGCATCCTGCTGCTTTCCTGAATTCATTTATCAGTTCTAGTAGTTTTTTGGTGTAATTTTTAGGGTTCTGTATGTACAGTGTCATGTTATCTACAAATAATGACAGTTTTACTTTTTCCTTTTCAATTTGGGTGCCTTTTATTTCTTCTTGTCTGATTGCTATGGCTAAGACTTGCAGTACCATGTGGAATAAGAGTGCTGAAAGAGGACATCCTTTGATTCGCAGGCTGGTGCTCAGTCTGAGCCGCACCAGCCAGGGCTTGGACATCCTTGTCTTGTTCCCAATCTCAAGGGAAATGCTTTTAGTTTTTGCCCGTTGGGTTTGTCAAATAATGGGCTTTTAACATTTAAGTATGTTTCTTCTTCTCCCACTTAGAGTTTTCATCATAAATGGGTGCTGGATTTTATGAGCTGCTTTTTTTTGCATTTATTAATATGATCATGTGGTTTTTATCCTTCATTTGGTTTATGTGGTGTGTCACATTTATTGATTTGCAAATGTACCAACCTTGCATTCCCAGAATAAATCCCACTTGATCATGGTGTATGACCTTTTTGATATATTGCTGTATTCGGTTTGCTAATAATTTAGTGATGATTTTAGCATCTATGTTCATCAGTGTTGCTAGCCTATTATTTTCTTTCTTGGTGCCTTTATCTGGGTTTGGAATTAGGATAATGCTGGCCTTATAAAATAAGCTTGGGAATCTTCCCTCCTCCTGAATTTTTTAGAATAGGTTGAGAAGGATAGGTATTACTTTTTTTTGAATGCTTGGTAAAATTCACTTGTGAAGTCATTGGTCTAGGACTTTTGTTTATTTGGGAATATTGTGTCTATTGTCCCAGTTTCATTAGTTGTAACCTGTCTGTTCAGGAATGTCCCTTGTATAGGTGGTGTGGGCCCTCTCATTGTAATTGAGTCTTGATTGCTGTTGGCCCTGTCATGTATGGGGTTGTCCCTCAGGCTTGTTTCCTGTGAGGATCAACCCTGACCACACTGTAGGAGCTGCTGTGGAGGTGGTAACCACATGAAGCAGAATTTGCCTCATCATGGTCTGCTGTCTGCCAATTCTCCATTTGGATTTGCCTCTTGTGACACTAATTATATCCTTCTCTGATGTTGTCTGAAGCTGGCCGCTGAGTGTGATGGTTCTGTGGCCTCTTGGAAGGGATTCTGCTGCAGGCTAATGTCAGATGCTGCTTGCGACTGGTCCTGGGCAATCCGTTTGGAGCTGCAAAGTGATCTAAAGTTTTTGGCTGCCTTGCCGGGCCTGTGTGTTCAGGGGAATGACCAAGCTGTCTACCAAGTCTGATTTTTACTAGCACTGGGTCCAGGGTCAGTTCAGCTAAAAACCCAAGGCACCCCAAGACCTGCCTCTACCTGACGTTGGCCTGTTAGGTTCACCACTGAAAGAACTTCTCTTGGTACTCGAGTTGCATGAGGTAGGTTCTTAGTCACTAGGGAGGTGGAAGGGTGGGGGGCAAGTGATGGTCACCAGATTGATTCAGGTTCAAACTTGGTGCCAGTGCTGGGTTTGAGGCCACTCAGTAAATATCCCAGGGGATACCAAATCTAGCTTCGTTCCTCTGGGTGCTCTCACGTCTTTGTGGTGGGGCAGGGTCTCAGAGCATCATTAAGATGAGACCAGCAGTATTTATCAGGCCCAGACAGACCAATATTTGGCCATTGGGAAGGAGGGCTCTGTAGTGGGCAGTTGTGCGAGGGGAAAATAGCCCTGTCCTAGAGTCACACCACTCAGTCTGTTCCAATCTCATCGTGCCAGGGCCACCAGGAGTTGGGAGGATGGGGCTAGTTGATCTATGGGGAAATGACTTGAGTCATACGTCTCAGAATGTCACGTATTCTGCCCAGACTTAGCTGAGTGGAGCCCCCAGGAGTCAGGAAGGTTGGGCTGCTGGGAGCCTAGAAAGTGGGGCTAGCAGATCCCTGGTGAGGGTGAGGTGCCAGTCAGGTCTGTGGGAAAGAGGGAGCAGTAGCCCCCACCACAGAGCCATACAACTCAGTCATTGACACCCTCAGAGTCTATCCAGTCCTCTGCACCCCCAACCAGACAGCCGATTCCTCTGCATGGCGCAGGCTTCACAGGGTGGGGCTATTGAATTCTCCCAGTGGCAGGGTGCGCTCCATCCAAGAATGATGGTGTTTTCAATGTGGGAGAGTGATTCAGCACAGATATCCTGGTAGTGGTTCTTCAGCTCTCTCCCCAAGCCACATCCTCAGTCTTTCTTCACATGGCTGTAGTAATCTTTGCCCTCCCTTAAACAGAGACCAGGGTGAATGTCTGCAAACCAGATTTTGTTTGTTGGTACTTTAAGAGAGTCCCTGTGTCTCTAGTGGGCTCCCATGTCTCCCTGGTGGACAGAATCTCTGCTGATTTTCACATCGAGGTGTTACATGGGCACCTCTTCCCAGTGCTCCTGCTCTGGGCTGGGGAGCCCAGCTTGAGGTTGAGACATCATGCTTCTTGGGGAACCTCTGCACCTCAGATATTTTTCCAGAATCTTAGCTGCTGCCTGTGGTTCAGCCCTTTTCTCATCTCCATTCCTCCTACCAGTCTTTATGTGGCTTCTTCTGCAAATCCTTGGTTATAAGAGTTCTCTTCAGCTAGTCTTTAGTAGGTTATTTAGGTAGATTGCTCTATATTTAGGTGGTAATTCCCATTTGGTCTTGGAAGGAGGTGAGTGTAGTTTCCACCTAATCTGCTGCAGTCTTGGGTTGACCATCTTGCTAATATTTTATTTAAATACAGTGGATAAAGTACTGAATATATGCAGAAAATAACATTAGTTACAAATTTATGCTATATTAAGTAGATTTGTGTAATTCCTCTGCTTTGGTATTAGAATTACCATAATAAAATTTTATGTTGTGGTTTTGAGTTGTCAAGAGTCAATTTTTTGTACATGTGTGTGTGTGGGTTTTTGTTTGTTTGTTTGTTTTTTAAACAAAAAAGTTTCCATAACTGCTTCAACCTCATTTCTTGGTATTTTTTTTCTGTAGATTTTTTAAAAACAGGATTAATATGTAGAAGATTATGGTGGCTCTTCCCTTTTGCTCTTAACTATTTTTTATAAGCAATATGAAATCAGCTATTACTTACCAGGCAAGTTTCAGGATGTTGTTTGTGCACATATGCATTCACCAGTCTGTTCTTTGCACTGCTTAAGTTTACCTTTGTTTTCTAGACATCAGTTGTCTTGCAAGTAATAATTTTTTGTCCTTAAGCGTATTCTTTTTTATTTCTTTGCTTTTTCACTGTGCTACCCTTTGCTACTCTAGTTAGAACAATTCACGGCTTTATTTTTTTTCTAAGAAAGTCTTTTAAAAGGTGCTTTGGCTGTGTTATTAAATTTTTCTGTCCTATCAGATATTATTTTACCATTAAAATATACCCTGTATGGTGGTTGCCAGAGGGGAGTGGGATTTGGAGGATTGGGTGAAAGAAGTAAAGGGTCTTAGAAGTACAAATTGGTAATTACAAAATAGCCATGGTGAGAGATGTAAAATACAGCATAGGGAACATAGTCAGTTATATTGTAATAACTATGAATGGTGTCAGTTCCCTGGGGGAACACTTTGTATGCTATGTGGTTGTCTAAACTATGCTGTACATCTGAAACTAATACAAAATGATACTAAATGTCAACTAGTAGAAAAGTAAAATTAAACATTTCTACAGAAAGGATTGTTAGCTTTATTAATATGAGGGCAAAGTTCTGAGATTATATTTTTTCTTAAGTATTTAATAAGTTGGCATGGATTGCTGATGTAGCATAGTTATTAGAGTACATGAAAAGTGAATTTTCTCTTTAAATCGGTATTACAGCTATATTACAAATAGTATAACAGTTTGCAGATTTGACAGAATTACATATAATTTCAGTTTCGAACAACCTATTGATAGTTTCAAGTAATTCAAGTTGGGAGATTCACTTAAAGCTTTGGATTTAGCTTTTTACATTCAGACTACCTAAGAATATAGGTATATCCATAAGGGGAAAAGTGGTAACAATTGTGGTTGGAAAGAGTCATGGTACAGTAAATAATTTGATTTCTATGTGCCATTCAAATATAAGAATTTTTTAAGTTTACTATGTATATCAGTCAATAAGGAAAAAAAGGCTTTTATATGTTCACTATATAGAGTAGGTTAGTGAGGCCTAGGGAGTTTACAAGACTTGTGAACCAGAATATAATTTGTTAAAAGTTTAACATACTTGTATGTTAACATACTTTTTTGTAAGTATGTTTTCCCTAAGACCCTACTATTCTGTCAGTGTTATTGATTGGCTTAGCCCATGTATTTCAGTGTAATTTTTATTTAGTAACAGGGTGATATAAATTCCTAGTTGTTACTCTATAACAGGATGTTAAACTCCCTAAATAACATGGCTGTTTTAAAAGATAGTAGAGAGAGGACAGTTCTTAATAATCAAAATAATGCTAATTGACCTGTTTTTCTGCTGCCTTTTTATGCTGTTTTCTTCTAGTTTGCTATAATTTTTTTCCAGGAAGAAGTATTTACTTGAAACAAATACGGGTTTGTCATGTTCTGCTAAAATAGCTCATATGTCATCTTTAGCAAATGCACAGCAATGTATATTTTTACTTCTCCATGCTTGTCACTGTTTTTATCTTGTTAAAAAAATCACCTCTAAAATAAAATTCTTCAATGGAATTTGATGGTTTAATTTGCTTATCTTAGTTGTAGACCAATGAAAAAGGTAATGAGATGGTGAACCATGTGGGTCTAGAGGGGCAGAGGTGGTGATTCTCTGAATGCCTTGTAGAGATTATTTGAGACACTGTATTTTGGAACTTTATGTATGTATTTATTGGCCTAGAATGCCTTTCCATTAGTACAGTTATCCGGTGCATGCAGAATCAGTGTGACAGAAGATGCATGAATATTTTCATCAATAAAATGGCACTGACCTTTCAAGCTTGCACTTTTGAGTAGTTTGCATGTAATTCATTCATTTGCTTTTATGATGCTGGCTGAATAATTTTTATTAATGTTTTTGTAAAGATGCAGTGATCTATTTTTTATAACATTAGATTTCTAATGTCAGTCCATTGAAAGAATATCAGTTATTGAAAGAATAACCTTCAAATTTGTGATTCATAGAAATGAAGCACCATTCAACTGTTATGAGTATCAAATGTTTAGAAATTTATGAGATGAGCATTTAGAGTTTGAGTTGTGATTACAAAAACTGAGACTGCACCTTTAAAGTATTTTATTTTATTACAGTTTTGTAAAGCTATAACAGTTTAATACCAACAGCTTGTATTACCAACTGCTGATTTTTTTTTCTTTTAATAATATGCTGAATGTAGATAAAGATGACCTCTCCCCAACTACTGAGGTTTGGGATGTAGACCAGGGGCTAATAAGTAAACTGAAGGAACAGTACAAGAAGGAACGAAAGGGGAAGAAAGGGGTGAAGAGTAAGTGCAGATTCTCTTATTTTTGTATGACAATCTTTGAGAAAAAAATTCTTCAATTTTGGTTTTGTGTGTGTACTTTTTTGTTTCATAAAGGGGACAACTAACTTTAAACTTTGTTGTATGGTTGAAATTTATTTGAATATAATTTAGGATGCATTAATTATCAAGTGAAAAATCATTTTAAATATGTAGATAAGATAAAGGAAAGATTTCAAGGATTTTTTTGGTAAGCTTTTAAAAGTTTACCAAGTTGTAAGAAATAATGGCCTTGGAATTAAAAATAATAGAAATTTGTTTAAAAAAGAGAAAGTACAAATTTCTTAATTTTTGTTATATAAGGATTATCACTATATCCAAATTGTAGCCAGGCTATGTTTCTTAGTTTGGGAATTCTGAATAGGAAAGCCTTTTCCATAATTTTTGCTTTCTGGCCTTAATATAATCACAAATAGCAGCAGCAAAAAAAAAAAAAAAAAAAAAATTCTTGCCTGGGTAGTATTTTCTTGGCTACTCTGGTAGAGGAAGGCCAGAGAGAGGGTAGTGGAGGCCATAGAATTTGTTTGGTTAATAGCTGAATGTCTTTTGTTACCTTGATGTATTTTCCAATATGTGTATCCTGACTAATGTACTGTAAAAGTATAAATTTAGCTGTTGCACCTCTCAAAGAAGTAATTCATTTTATTTTGTGAATCAAACTTTAAAAAGCCACGTGAAAAATATATTCAGACCTGTCTGAATATACAGGATGAAATGGAGAAACTTGAAACTTATTTTTGAAAAACTTTATTTTGAACTGGCCATTGATTCCTCTCAGCTCTTTTTTTTTTTTTTTTTGGACTATCAAGGAGAAAACAGTGGATGACAAAGGCAGAAGAAACCATATAGACATTCTTTCATTCCTTTTTCTGTGATAAATAAATATAGTTTATCATATGGCAGGTGAAGTGGAAAATAGTGTAAGTCTCCTTCAGTAAAGCATTTTCTCAATGGTTTAATTTATTGCGGAAGCTAGTAAGTGCAGTTTTGGGACTTTATCTGTTATATAATTTTCTTTTATAACTTTATGCTAATTTATGGTATTGCATGTGAATAAAAAGAAACTATTCTTTAAGACGTTTCAGACTATGGTGAATTGCTTATTTTAAAACATTTAATGCTGGGCAGGGGCTGGATTCAGCTCTAACATTACTTACCTATATATTTCATGCATGTTGAGGATAAAAGTACTTTTGCATGGTTAGCTATTTTAATAGAAACACAATGTCATTACAATTTTAGGGGTTAATCCTTTTTTTAAAGAAATTAAATAGCTTAACTTAATATTACATTAGTTATTTTATGTTATTCAGAAATTGACTTATTATCAAAGGTTCTTTAGATAATGTTGCTTTTAATTACAATGCCTCCTTTTTTCCTGATAGAGTATAATTAGATCTATGCCTTTTTGAAGTTTAGAAGTAAGATGTACATCAATTTAAGGTCTCTTAGTTGAAGGTTTTAAAGCTTACTAAAAAATGGGGTTTTTTTATTTTAAAAAATGCCTGTTTAAGAAATACTAGAAACAGATGAACTAAACTAAAATTTAAAATCCTCATGAAATTTTAATTAATTTTCCTTTATTGGATCATGATATATAAAGTTTTGTTATCTTCCTACTTAGCTAACAACTTAAAGAAAATGTCATTTTATGTCAATAAATATTCCTCTGTATAATGTTTTCAGTTTAAAAAACACAAGCTACCTTGTTGTTAAACAGAACATTGGAGAACCTATTATGTTAAATGGGTAAACAAGAACTGCTGTGATTAAATCAGAAGCAAGGGGACCTAGGAGCCGTGCCTTAAGGTTCTCATGTCTCAATATGCTTTTATTATCCAGAAGTATATAGTGTTATTCAGCCAGCCCCCTTTAATTTTGACTTTGTATCTGTTTTTTTTAAAAGTGAACTGACTTTGCCTATTGCAATCATAAATATAACACATGCTTGTTGTTGTTCAGACAATGTAAGAAGTATATAGAAACATGAAGAGCACTGGTTGGTGTGGGTCTGTTGGTTGGAGCATTGTTCTGTAAACTGAATGGTCACAGGTTCTCTTCACTCAGAGCATATGCCTGGGTTGGGGATTCGGTCCCCAGTTGAGGTGCATGCAAGAAACAACTGACCAAATCTTTCTTTCTCACACATTCATGTTTGTCTTTCTCCATCCCTCTCTCTCTCTAAAATCAATGAGCATGTTCTTGGGTGAGGATTTTTAAAAAAGAAAGAGAAAAGAAACAAAGAGAAAACTCAGCCCTGGCTGATTTGGCTCAGTGGATTGAGTGCCAGCCTGTGAACAAAGGGTTGCCAGTTTGATTCCCAGTCAGGGCACATGCCTGGGTTGCAGGCCAGGTCCCCAGTAGGGGGTGCATAAGAGACAACCACAAATTGATCTCTCCCTCTCTTTCTTCCTCCCTTCCCCCTCTCTAAAAATAAATAAATAAAATCTTAAAAAAGAATCAACCAATGAATGCATAATTAAGTGGAACAACAAAATCAATGTCTCCTCTCTCCCTTCTCTGTCTCTAAAATCAAAAAATTTAAAACAAAAGTCAAAATCATCTGCAGTTCTACCACTTAGAGGGTTAGTATTTGGCATGGTATATATCCTTCCAACTTTTCTAAGTCTGTTTATACATAAGCCTCCTTTTTAATTTTTTCTACAAGAATATCATATTATTTTTTAAAATTGAGAAGGAGGGAGAGAGAGAAACATTGATTTGTTGTTCCACTTGTTTATGCATTCATCGGTTGATTCTTGTATGTGCCCTGACTTAGGGATTGAACCTGCAACCTTGGTTAATCAGGACAACACTCCAACCACCTGAGTTACCCATCCAGGACTATCATATTATTTTTAACTCATTTCTTACTTACTTTTATAGTCATTTTAAATAAAATATAATTTTAGCAGTTACATATTATTGTATTTTATTGATTTAGCCTAGCCTCCATTAGTCAATCCTTTGGAATGTTTCTCATATTTAATATTTTTGTAAACAACAGTATCTTAAGGTTACCTGTGTACTTAGATATAAAGATGAGGTTTCCAACAAAATATCTTAGGAATGAATTAGGAAATAATGTTTTTTTCTTTTTATACTTTGTGAATTTAGATAAATAAAAACTTCCTCCTTGAATATAGAATTCAATAAGAAAATAATGGCTTTGAATCCCTGCCATAGAGATAACACTCAAGGAAGTAAAAAAATAGTGATTTTTTAAATTGATGGATAATAAACTTCAAATGGTATTAATCCATGTAGATCATCATATTAATACTTAGATACAATTTCACATAAAAAGATAATTCATAAATTTTCTTAGCATTATTATCTGTCTTTGTTGGTTTTTATTCTGATATTTGCCAGGTGTAGCTTTGTATAAGTTAAAATAATTCGTAAACCTTTCATATAAGGCTAATTCATATAGCCTTTTGATTTTTTTCCCCTTTATTCCAAAATGTGAATGAATCATACCTACCGGACCATAGCACTAAGTTTTATAGATTTTTTCCCCAGTTTCTTAGGGGGAAGAAAATTATTTGCTAATAACTTTACCATACAGAATCAATAGGTCTAATCCAATCTAAATACTCTTTCTTTTAATGGAAAGAAAAAAGTAGCAAGAATGTCAGCTTTTTAACTTTGTAAAGACTCAACCATGATTTGACTCTTAAATAGAAAGTCTCCTAAAATCAAGAGCTAAGAAGCTAATATTTATCTTCTATCCATTCATTCCACTCTACCCTTCTTTTTTCACACCTGAGGCAAAAGACAATTACTTAAAGTTGACAGCCTTGCCTTGGATTATAGATACAGTTCAGTATTAATTTCTTGCGAAATGCGGGATAGTTAAGAGCTCCACTTTATCAATTAATACTTCTAAAACTCAAGACCATGAAACTGAAGAGATGTGATGTAGTTGTTTTGATTTTATGCTTCAAAAGAGTTAAGCTTCCTTTTCCTTTTTATATATATGTATTAAACTTAAGGAAAGGTTACAGGAATAGTACAAAGAAGAATTCCGTGTACTTTTCATCCAGGTTTCTCAAGTATTCACATTTTACCATATTTCCCTTATCTTTTTCTCTCTGTAAATATATACATTTATTATTTTGAACAGTTCAGAAAACTGAGTGTTTTTAGACATGTTGCTCCTTAAATACTTCAGAGTATGTTACCTGAACACAAAGACATTTTCTTACATGACCAGAGTACAATTGAAAATCAGGAAATTAACAGTGATGCAATACTGTTATCTAGCCTAAAACTCAGTTTTCTTTCATTTTTTAATAATTTCTAAGCTTTCTGTAATTGAGGAAGGGAGTGAGAGACACGTTCTAAATTGATTTTCTTAAAATTTTGGTCTGGTAGGATTTTTTAGCTTTCTGTGATCTCTGTTTTTGCTGTATATTTTAAAAGATTTTGTTTATTTCCAGAGAGAGGGGAAGGAAGAGAGAAAGAGAGGGAGAGAAACATCAGTGTGTGGTTGCCTCCTACACGCCCCCAACTGGGGACCTGGCCTCCAACCCAGGCACGTGCCCTGACTGGGAATCAGATTGGCAACCCTTTGCTTCACAGGCTGGCATTCAGTCCACTGAGCCACAGCAGCCAGAGCCAGTTTTGCTGTATTTTATATCATAAAATATGTAAATCAAAATCACTAACTGTTAAAAATCTCAATGATTTGAAGTGAGCATGAAGCATGCTGAAATCTAGAGTCTCTAGAATATTAGAGAGGAGTTTAAAATCATTTAAGACTTCCTTTGATATTTGTCTATTTCAGTTTTTAATATGGCAAGTTTAAATGGTAATATGTTTTTCTCTTTGACGGATGCTCTTATTCTTATGGCTTATTGTTAACTCCTATGCTATTTTATACCTGTAAAGTTGAGTCTTATTAAGAAAATTAGATTATTTCATTTCCTTCAAAAGATACAGAGGCTTTTCCCATTTCAAAGATTTACATTCTGAGAATATACATGTTAGTGATATTCTTAGTGATGGACTTGTCTTAGCGTTCCTAATAATTCTAATTTATCTTAACTTCTCTTTCTTTTCCGTATATATAGAATATGACTTATCTGTCGTTCCTCTTCTTTCCTTCACTGGTGTTATAGAGTTACTATACATTTCTGACTTCATTATCAATACATTGGAAAAGGGAAGATTTAAATTTTTAGTACTTCTTTTCATATAAATTGTAAGTGAGTATTCCTGGCTCATTCTCCAATTTTCTTTTATAAAGTTTCATAAAAGTAATTTGTCATTTGCTATTCCAGATTCAAAATTGCAAACTCACTAGAAGATATAATATTTTTGTAAAGTGTGACTTTAGTTCAGATATCTGTTTATTAGGCATTTTAATACATTTAATGAGAAATTATCCCTTTGTAGCAGTAACTTTCAGTGGGCTTTAAGAATCACCATGGCACTCACTATAAAATATCTTTGATGTTTAAGCAGCTTTATTTTAGGAGAGGATTATAAATTTTTTTTTTAAGATTTTTATTTATTTATTTTCAGAGAGAGGAGAAGGGAGGGAGAAAGAACAATGTTTGGTTGCCTCTCACATGGCCCTCACTGGGGACCTGGCCTGCAACCCAGGCATGTGCCCCGACTGGGAATCGAACCGGGACCCTCTGGTTCCTAGCCCGCGCTCAATCCACTGAGCTACACCAGCCGGGCGAGAGGATTATAAATTTAAAGAGCCCATAAACTGTTCAGTATTCTTTCTCCTGTATCAAATGAAAGACAAGAACACAATTGTTTCATAACAACAGGATATTATTTTTAGCTAAGAGGTGCAGTTCTTTTATATTCCTGGCTTTAATTTCATATTTTTAAAACAGACCATTCAGTTCTTCAACTCATATTTTTTTACAGACCTAACAGACATGACATAACTAAATCCTTATTCTAAAATAAACTTCCAAATTGCCAGCTAACAGTTGATTACAATTCAGAATATATGGTTGATTAACACAAGGAAGGAACATTTGAGAAAGGGAAAACATCAGATTCAGTAAAAGAAGAACTGTTTTGCTTAGAATAATAGAGTGTATAGAAAGATAAATTTCATATGTCGAGTGTGTATATGTGTAGGTTTAGATTTACTAAAGCACTTAACACAACAATTGTTAGTCCACATAGTTGGCTTACACATGGCATAATTTATGTTTTTTGTTGTCCTATAATCTAGAGGATTTGTATAGACTTGGTGGTTATGGTTAAGAGGTAGGAGGGTTGTGTCATAATTCATAATAGTAAGAAAAGTTTTGCTATAAAAATCAGAAAAGATACTCTCTTTCTATAGATTCCAGCAGTAATTGAAAATCAGTTTTTATTTGTCTTCAATTATGTCTCTTAATATTTTTGTAATATCAAGGGGGACCCAATAAAACCCAGAATTTATTAAAAATTGTGTATTTATTCTTACATGTTTAAACTTCAGTCACCTTCAAAGTACTCTCCATTTGATGCAATACACCTATTGAGATAATTTTTTCCACTGCTCAAAACAGTTTTTGAACTCATCGATTTTGATGCCTCTGCCGTTATTTTTTTTTTTGTTTCACCTCTTCCACATCGGCAAAACATTTCTTTTTGCGGACACTTTTCATCTGAGGAAGCAAAAAAGTTGTTTGGATGAGATCTGGTAAATAGGGAGGGCAGGGCAGAGAGGCATGCTATTTTTGGTCAAAAACTGACCACTCAGTGCTATGTGGGCAGGTGCACTCATAGTTCACTCGTCATGAAACGGGCAGACAAGTTGAAAGAGTCTTCAAAAAATATTCGCTGAAGCCAAATGCAGCTTCTCACAACAACACGAGCTGGTGCACTGACACAGATGGGTTCCCACCTAGTGGGGGGAGCCTGTCTTATAAGGGGGCTGCCCTCTAGAAGATGATTCTTGTTTTTTTCAAGTCCCCCATCATATGTTATTCTGTTATATACCATTACAATTTTCTTATTGCTACTGACAGCTCTAATTTTTTATTTTATTTTTTACATTTATTTAGGCTATTGGATAGATTTAGAAAGAAAACGAAGATCTATTAAATGTACAGTTGAAAGATGCTCCACAAAGTAGGTGCTAAGATAAGGCTGTTATATCTGGTTATGAAATCTGCTTTAATCCTTTAGCAGTTTTTGAGAAAAATTAAAGCAGGGACTTTCTATCTTTTCCTAAACTTGACATTGTGTTACACAGAGGCTGTTTGGCTGTAGTATGCAAAAATAATAATTGTTATAATTACATAATTTGGGACTCCAAAGTTGAACAATAACTTTATGTTGTCTCTGACTTTTCTTCCATATCTGCCAGTCCACTTCACATTATCTGTAATGACAAAAATTTTCTTGTCTGTAGTGTATAATATTTGACATTAGCTCTTATATGATGAAATTACTTACAGGATAATATCAATAAAGTCCAATATTATGGTACACACAAGTATAAGAGTGAGCAAGGAAAAATCAACAAAGGCTTCAGAGAGGAGATGGAACTGGTTTGGAGGATTGGGTAGAATTGTGATAGACCAAGGTGCATGCTAGAGGATAGGAACTTCCATGTCTGTGTGTGCGTGTGCACATGTTTGTATATGTGTTGGAAGTATTCTCACCTTTGTGAGGTATAGACGAAGATAGATATGACAAAATAGGGGAGATACAAACTTGGTGAGTGTTGATACTATAGGGAAACTGCTTTAACTTGGAAAATTAGGGAGATTTGTTTTGTGGAGCATTAATTAAAAGGTGAAGTTAGTGAACATGAT